>JAQMWT010000118.1:0-42671 GCA_029834535.1 Chrysophaeum taylorii
ACTAATTGCGTTGCGCATACATTACCAAAAGAACAGAAGTACTGGCCTCGAGTGACTAACAAGAACTAGCGTTTGAAAAAAAAAAAAAAATATGATCGGTTTACAAAAACGCAGATTTTTGTGGGCCGTTTCGGAGCCTTACCGCGGCTTCGCGCGCCACAAACAACAGAACACCGTAGAGTGCGTATACTGTTTGCACACACAGACACACACGTTTTCCCACTTATTATGTGTGACTAGTAAGGCCAAGTCGGGTTTTTTCGGCCTTTTTCTCGGGGCAGACCCCCTCAGAACCCCCCGGAATTGGGGGGCTCTGCCCCCCAAACCCCACCGCCGGGACCACCCCCGACCGGTCCCCACCGCCTCGACGGCCGTCGCGTCTCGGGACCGACGAAAAAAAACAGCCGTCGCAACGCCGTGTAAAAAAAAAACTTCTATCTTTTCGGTTCCTTGAAGATTTCCGCGTAATGTTTCGTCTTGGTAGGGTGTTACCCTTTCCTTCCTTTCCGTTGCCGAAAGCGTTCCGTGGTTAGACGTTATGCTCTTTATTTTCGTCTTTGCGTTTTTTCGGATGGCTAGAGATTCGGATGCCGCTTTTGTTTAATGGAGTATATCATGTAATTAGACAATATGCGCCGGGGTGGCGGCGGCGTATGATAAGAGAATGTGCGTCGCGCTAATCCATAGATAGCGACGCGCCGTCGCGGTCGACTGGCCAGTCAGAAAGTTCTCGCGGCCGAGGACGGCCGCAGCGGGAAGAGCGGGCGTGGCCGCGAGAAAGCGGGCTTAGCCGTATACGCGAGCGGGGGAGTGTCGTCTCCGTGGCGATGCGCCGATTGCCACGGGCGGTCGTTGTGGACGCGCGCGGGCGCGCGGCCGGTCTCGGCGCGGGCGCGCGCGGCGCGCATCATCGTCGCCGCGTTGTTTCCTTGTCGTGGATCCGTAGCGCCGCATAGGACGCGGCGCGTTGCGATGCCAGAGCGCGGCCATCCCAGGACGTTTCGCGACAACGTCGCAAAAGGCGAATCGATTTCGCAGGACGCGTCGAGGTCTCGACGCTTGGTCAAGCGCGCGACTTAGGCCATCCGTTGTCGCCGGCGGGTGAGACGTCCGCGGCCGCGGTCGCGACGGAGGGGGGGGGGGGGCGGCTTGCGCGCTCGCATCGGCGACGAAAAGCCGGCACGCACGTGATCGTAAGCGCTGGCAGACGCGTCTAGCGCCGGCGCGCCGCGCGCCGCGGGGTTTTATTCGGGTTGTTCGACTGGACACCGCGGGAAGTCCGAGTCCCTCTGGCGAGTCCGAGTCCGCTGGCGAGTCCGAGTCCTAGTCCGCGACGGCGGTGGCCGCTCGCAGCGGCGACGACGACTCCGGCACGGTCATCGGCATCGAACGCTGGCGCACGAGCTCGAGCTCGATGCGCCGTCGCGTTTATTTCGGGTGGTCGACTGACGTCAACCCGCTGCGAGTCCGAGGCCGCGGTCGGCGACGCGCCTCGCGGTGCGACGGCAGCGACGAAGACCCGACCTCGCATCGTATCGAAGCGCTGCCCGGCGGCGCGGAGCGCCGCCCGTCGAGCGAGCCGCGGAGTTTTTTTTCGGGTTTGTCGACTGTACGTCAACCCGCGGGCGAGTCCGATACCGCGGTCGCGACGTCGATGCCGCTCGCAGCGGCGACGAAGTCGGCGGCACCATCGTAGCGAGTTAAACGTGGTCGATCCACCGAGTCTGTCGATCTCGTTCGGTCGCGGCGCGTTCTCGAGGACGGCCCGTCGGAAGATCGAGTCGTGTCGTGGAAGCGGGTTTGACCAAAGACGCGAGCTCGCAAGCCGTTGTCGATTTCGGTGGCCGTCGCAGCGGCGACGAAGACGCCGAACATCGCGCGCGTACCGAAGAGTTCGCGCGGAATAAAGCGAAATCGCGTCGCATTTTTGCCGCGCGCCAGAACCCCTAATAGACCCCGAACGTAAAACGCCGGCATGCGATGCCGGCGGTCGGGCTCGCGTAGCGTCCCTGGCTCGAGCGCGTCGTCCAGTTTGCCGGGCGAAGGCTCCTCGCCGTCGCACGCGACAACCTTCTTCAAAAAAATTTTTTTACGACTACAAACCTTACCTGTGGATCGCTGACTGCGGGCGATGGAGGACGGTGCCTCACGAAGCCTGGAGCCTTGCGAGGGGCCCACCCGCCCTCCCGGCGTAGGTTGCACCTATGCGCCTCCCGGGCGTGCCGGTTGGCAGCCGGAAAACGTTCGCTGTGGGAGTGGGACCGTGCATGGCGGGGGGCGAAGACGAAGGTTGTGGGGTTTTTTTCTTCCTCGAAATACTCGCGATCTACGACTACCTCGTGCCAAGCATACAGCCAGCATAGAATCGACCATCCGACGTGGTTTTTCTTTTCGAGGAATACTACTGGTTTCTTCGTCAATGGCTTTGACAGGGTTTTCTCCTTTCGACAAACTAACAGGATGATCCGAAGCTCGAGAGTACGTACAGCAACTACCCATATCGCGCTCAAACTTTCGTCTCTCCGATACCACTCAAAGCTCGTCGTAGAGGCAAGAACAAAAAACATTTTATAACATTAATGCTTTGGCCTGGCATCGCATTACCAAAAGAACGTGTAGGGTCCAGGTGAAGCGTTTTTTGAATAATCGGCTTTTACAAAAGCGCAGATTTTGTGTGCCGTTTCGAGCTACATAGGGCTTTCTGTGAACAAGAAATAGAGTGGCCGTTTAGAGTCCTGTCACCACAGACACCCTTTTCCCAGGTAATTATGTGATATCGAAACTACTACGCAAATCACCCAGATTCTCCTCAAACTTCCTGTACGTTCTCTTCGATACCCAAGGTCGCCCGCAATGGCAAGACAAAACATTTTATAACATAGGCTTTTGGCGCATACATTTAGCCAAGAACAGAAGTTAGGCCTCGATGAAGCCGTTTGAAATGAATCGGCTTTACAAAACGCAGATTTTGTGTGGCCGTTTCGAGCATACATAGGGCTTCGAACAGAAGTAGAGTGCCGTCCGTAATGTTGTCGGGACACACAACACCGTTTCCCAGAATTATTGTGGACTAGTAAAGCCAAGTCGGGTTTCTTTCGGCCTTTTTCTAGGGGGGCAAGCCCCCGAACCCCCGAGAATTGGGAGGCTCTGCCCCCCAAACCCCCCGCCGGGGGACACCCCCGACCCCCCACGGTCCCCCCAAGGCCCCCACGTCCTCTGCTGCGCCACGGAACGCGGGTGCCGACCAAAAAAAACGCCGTCGCACGCCGTGAACGTTTTTTTTCGTCATTTTTCGGTTCTGAAACATGTGAGGATCCGTATTAGGTTTATGTTAGCCAGCGTCTGAGTCTGCGGTAAGGCTTTATTCGTGTGTTATTTTCGGCTTTGCGTGCCTTCCGCGACCGCGGTGCGTGGCCGCCGAGACCACACGCCCCGTTTATGTCGCTTTCTTACGTGGGCATCCGTGGGAGGAACAACAGGCTCGGGTGGAGGAGGCGGATCCCCTTGGGATATTTAGGCCTTGGAATAAAGGTGTAGTAGTCCTTTTATTTGGACTATCCATGGTGGCGAGTGGGGAGGGAGACAGTGATGGCCGTTGGAGAATGGAGCGCGCACCGTGGAGTTGACATGGCGTCTAAGTTCGAAGGAGCACGACGGGGAATTTGTCCGTGTGGCCGACGGTGGCCGATGGTGTAAGACGTAGTAATAGCGGAGTCCCGTGCGCGGGTCGACGGTCGAGCGGGTTTTCGGGTCGAGGACGACCCGCAGCGAAGATCGAAGCGTTACGGGTGATGCGGGCTCCCGTTCGCCTCGGCGATGGGCCAGACCGCGGCCCGGTCTTCGTCGTGACGCGGCGGGGCGCGCGTCGAGGTCGACGGCGTCGTCGACGCAGGCGCGCGAACTTTACTGCGAGCCGTTGTCCGCGTCGGGTCAGAGTCCGGAGGCCGCGGCTGGTCGCGACGGCGGTGTCCGCTGGCAGCGGCGACGAAGACGCCGGCACGCATCGTATCGAAGTGCCGGGCCCGGCGGCGCGGCGCGCCGCCCGTCGAGCGCGCCGCCGAGTTTTTTTTCGGGTTGGTCGACTGGACGTCAACCCGCGGGCGAGTCCGAGTCCGCGGTCGCGACGGCGGTGGCCTCTCGCAGCGGCGACGAAGCCGCCGGCACGCATCGTAACGAAGGTGAAACGATGGTCGATCCACCGAGTCGACGGTCGAGTCTCGTTCGGTCGCGCGCGTTCTCGAGGACGGCCCGTCGGAAGATCGAGTCGTAGCCGTGGAAGCGGGCTTCGACCGCAGACGCGAGCGCGGCAAGCGGGCTTTGACCGCAGACGCGAGCGCGGCAAGCCGTTGTCGATTTCGGTGGCCTCTCGCAGCGGCGACGAAGACGCCGGGCAGCATCGCGCGTACCGAAGAGTTCGCGCGCAAAAAAGGCGAAATCGCGTCGCATTTTTGCGCGCGCCAGAAGCCCGAAAGAACCCCGAAAGAAAAGATGGAGCCCCCCGGCATGCCATGCCATGCCGGCGTCGAGGCTCGCGTCCCTGGCTCGAGCGCGTCGTCCCGTTTGCCGGGCGAAGGCTCCATCGCCGTCGCACGCGTCAACCTTACTTCAAAAAAGATCGGCCGAGGGTTTGTGTAGCAAATAGCCAAAAAAAAAGGAAAAAGGGTAAGGGTTTTTTTCTTCGAATTACTTTCGATTTTTTACGACCAACAGGATCCGAACTCGAGACGTACGTAGCGCACCCTCCCCAGATTCTCGCTCAAAGTTCGTCGGTCTCTCCCAGAACACACAACACTCTCACGTGCCAAGAAGAAAACATTTTATAAAGAGCTTTGCTTTTGGCGCATACATTACCAAAAGAACAGAAAGTAGGTCGCGGGTGAAGCGTTTTGAAATAAATCGGCTTCACAAAACGCAGATTTTGTCGGCCCGTTTCGAGCATACATAGGGAAAAGAACAGAAAGTAGAGTTCCGTTAGAGTTCTGTCACGGACTGACACACGTTTCCCAATTAATTATTGTGGACTAGTAAAGCCAAGTCGGGTTTTTTCGGCCTTTTTCTCGGGGGCAAGCCCCCGAACCCCCCGGGAATTGGGGGGCTCTGCCCCCAAACCCCCCGCCGGGGGACACCCCCGGACCCCCCACCGCCTCGACGGCCGCCGCGTCTCGGGAGCCGACCAAAAACGCCGTCGCACGCCCTGGAAATTCTGTCTTTTCGGTTCTTGAAGATTTCTTGGTAAGTTTTTCGTTCTTGGGTTAGGGTGTGTACCGTTTTCCTTCCTTTCCGTTGCGCGAAGCGTTCTGGGGTTAGCGTTATGCCTGTTTATTTTCGGCTTTGCGTTTTTTGCGGATGGACTATGAGATGGACTATGAGATGGCGGATGGCCGCTTTGTTTAATGGAGTATTTCATTATAGACAATAGGCGCCGGGGTGGCGGCGGGCGTAGTGAGAAGGAGGGCGTCGCGCATAATCCATAGATAGCGGACGCGCCGTCGCGGTCGACGGTCCAGAGGTTCTCGCGGCGAGGACGGCCGCAGCGGGAAGAGCGAGGCGTGGCCGCGGAAGCGGGCTTCGCCGTAGACGCGAGCGGGGAGGTCTTCGTCTCCGTGGGCGATGGCCGATGGCCACGGGCGGTCGTGCGCGCCCGCGCGCCGACGACCGGAGGCCGCGGTCGCGAAGGCGGTGGCCGCTCGCAGCGGCGATGAAGACGCCGGCACGCATCGTATCGAAGCGGCGACGAACGCCGGCACGCATCGTATCGAAGCGCTGGCAGACGCGTCGAGCGCCGGCGCGCGCGCCGCGGAGTTTGCATTCGGGTTGGTCGACTGGACAGTCCGCGGGCGAGTCCGAGTCCGCGGGCGAGTCCGAGTCCGCGGGCGAGTCCGAGTCCGCGGGCGAGTCCGAGTTCGAGTCCGCGACGGCGGTGGCCGCTCGCAGCGGCGACGAAGACGCCGGCACGCATCGTATCGAAGCGCTGGCGCACGCGTCGAGCTCGACGCGCCGTCGAGTTTTTATTTCGGATTGGTCGACTGGACGTCAACCCGCGGTCGCGACGGCGGCGACGAAGACGCCGAAACGCATCGTATCGAAGCGCTGCCCGGCGGCGCGGTGCGCTGCCCGGCGGCGCGGTGCGCTGCCCGGCGGCGCGGTGCGCTGCCCGGCGGCGCGGTGCGCCGCCCGTCGAGCGAGCCGCGGAGTTTTTTTTCGGGTTGGTCGACTGGACGTCAACCCGCGGGCGAGTCCGAGTCCGCGGTCGCGACGGCGGTGGCCGCTCGCGGCGACGAAGCCGCCGGCACGCATCGTATCGAAGGTTAAACGGTGGTCGATCCACCGAGTCGACGGTCGAGTCTCGTTCGGTCGCGCGCGTTCTCGAGGACGGCCCGTCGGAAGATCGAGTCGTAGCCGTGGAAGCGGGCTTTGACCGCAGACGCGAGCGCGGCAAGCCGTTGTCGATTTCGGTGGCCGGTCGCAGCGGCGACGAAGACGCCGGGCAGCATCGCGCGCGTACCGAAGAGTTCGCGCGGAATAAAGGCGAAATCGCGTCGCATTTTTGCGCGCGCCAGAACCCCGAAAGAACCCCGAACGTAAAACGCCGGCATGCGATGCCGGCGTCGAGGCTCGCGTAGCGTCCCTGGCTCGAGCGCGTCGTCCCGTTTGCCGGGCGAAGGCTCCATCGCCGTCGCACGCGACAACCTTACTTCAAAAAAATTTTTTTACGACTACAACCTTACCCTGATCGCTGACTGCGGGCGATGGAGGACGGTGCCTCACGAATCCTGAGCCTTGCGAGGGCCATCCGCCCTCCCGGCGTAGGTTGGCACCTATTCGCCTCCCGGGCGTGCCGGTTGGCAGCCGGAACGTTCGCTGTGGGACGGTGCATGGCCGGGGTGGCGAAGACGGAAGGTTAGGGTTTTCTTCCTCGAAATACTCGCGATCTACGACTACGCCAGCATACAGCCAGCATAGAAATCGACCATCCGACAGGGTTTTCTTTTCAACGAATATACGGTTTTTCTTCTTCGAAATACTCTCTCGCCTAAGGGTTTTCTCTCTCCTTCGAAATACTACCAGGATCCGAACTCGAGACGTACGTACAGCAATCACCCAGATTCTCGCTCAAACTTCTACGGTGTCTTCGATACTCCAAGGGTCGCCGCAGATAGCAAGAACAAAACATTTTATAAACATTAATGCTTTTGGCGCATACATTTAGCAAAGAACAGAAAGTAGGCCTCGAGTGAAGCGTTTTGAAATGAATCGGCTTTACAAAACGCAGATTTTGTCGGCCCGTTTCGAGCATACATAGGGATTTGAACAGAAAGTAGAGTTCCGTTAATGTGTCGGGACTGACTGACACACGTTTCCCAATTAATTATTGTGGACTAGTAAGGCCAAGTCGGGTTTTTTTCGGCCTTTTTCTCGGGGGGCAAGCCCCCCGAACCCCCCGGGAATTGGGGGGCTCTGCCCCCCAAACCCCCCGCCGGGGGACACCCCCGGACCCCCCACGGCCCCCCCAAGGCCCCCCGGGCCTCTGCTGGCGCGCACGGACGCGGGTGCCGACCAAAAACGCCGTCGCACGCCGTGGCAACGGTTTTTTTTCGTCATTTTCGGTTCTTGAACATGTTGAGATCCGTTATGAGGGTTTATGGTAGAGCGTGTGGCTTCTGCGGTAAGGCTTATGCGTGTGTTATTTTCGGCTTTGCGTGCCGCGACGCGGTGGACGTGGCCGCCGACCACACGCCCGTTTTATTCTCTTTCTTTGCCGTGGGATCCTGTGGGAGGAGACAACAGGCTCGGGGTGGAGGAGGCGGACTCCCCATTGGGGAGTTTTAGGCCTTGGGAATAAAGGGTGTAGTAGTCTTTTATTAATATCCATGGTGCGAGTTGGAGGAGGTAGACAGGGATGAGGCGGTGGAGAATGGAGCGCGCACCGTTGGAGTTGACAGGGCGTGGGTTTCGAAGGAGCACGACGGAGATTGTATCCGTGTGGCCGACGGTGGCCGATGGTCTAGACGTAGATAGCGGACGTCCCGTCGCGGTCGACGGTCGAGCGGGGTTCGGGTCGAGGACGACCCGCGCGAAGAGCGAGGCGTGGCGGTGGATGCGGGCTCCGTTCCCTCGGCGATGGCCAGACCGCGGCCACGGGCGGTCGTCGTGGACGCGCGCGGGCGGGTCGTCGGCGCGTAGGCGCACCGGTCGCAGCGACGACGGGGAGTCTGTCGTAGAAGGCAAAGCGGAGGCGGCGAGTCCCAGGACGTCGCGCGACCACCGTCGACCAAGCCGAAATCGCGGTAGCAGACGCGTCGAGCTCGAAGACTCGTCGCGCCGGCGACGTCGTCGCGGCCTTCGTCGACGCCGGCCGCGACTTTACGGCGAGCCGTTGTCGCCCGCGGGTGAGAGTCCGAGGCCGCGGTCGGGACGGCGGTGGCCGCTCGCAGCGGCGACGAAGACGCCGGCACGCATCGTATCGAAGCGCTGGCGGACGCGTCGAGCTCGACGCGCCGCGGAGTTTTTATTTCGGGTTGGTCGACTGGACGTCAACCCGCGGGCGAGTCCGAGTCCGCGGTCGCGACGGCGGTGGGCGCTCGCGGCGACGAAGCCGCCGGCACGCATCGTAACGAAGGTCAAACGGTGGTCGATCCACCGAGTCGACCGTCGCGTCTCGTTCGGTCTCGCGCGTTCTCGAGGACGTCCCGTCGGAAGAGCGAGTCGTGGCCGTGGAAGCGGGCTTTGACCGCAGACGCGCGCGCGGCAAGCCGTTGTCGATTTCGGTGGCCGGTCGCAGCGGCGACGAAGACGCCGGGCAGCATCGCGCGCATCGCGCGTACCGAAGAGTTCGCGCGAAAAAAGGCGAAATCGCGTCACTCGTCGCGGTCGTCGCCGCGTTTTTCGTGGTCTTCGATCCGTAGCGGGGGAGGGTCCGAGGCCGCGGTCGCGACGGCGGTGGCCGCTGGCAGCGGCGACGAAGACGCCGGCACGCATCGTATCGAAGCGCCGGGCCCGGCGGCGCGGAGCGCCGCCCGTCGAGCGAGCCGCCGAGTTTTTTTTCGGGTTTGTCGACTGGACGTCAACCCGCGGGCGAGTCCGATACCGCGGTCGCGACGTCGATGGCCGCTCGCAGCGGCGACGAAGCCGGCGGCACGCATCGTATCGAAGGTGAAACGATGTTCGATCCACCGAGTCGACGGTCGAGTCTCGTTCGCTCTCGCGCGTTCTCGAGGACGGCCCGTCGGAAGATCGAGTCGTAGCCGTGGAAGCGGGCTTTGACCGCAGACGCGAGCGCGGCAAGCCCTTCTCGATTTCGGTGGCCGCTCGCAGCGGCGACGAAGACGCCGGCACGCATCGCGCGCGTACCGAAGAGTTCGCGCGCAAAAAAGGCGAAATCGCGTCGCATTTTTGCGCGCGCCAGAACCCCGAAAGAACCCCGAACGTAAAACGCCGGCATGCGATGCCGGCGTCGAGGCTCGCGTAGCGTCCCTGGCTCGAGCGCGTCGTCCCGTTTGCCGGGCGAAGGCTCCATCGCCGTCGCACGCGACAACCTTACTTCAAAAAAATTTTTTTACGACTACAACCTTACCCTGATCGCTGACTGCGGGCGATGGAGGACGGTGCCTCACGAATCCTGAGCCTTGCGAGGGCCATCCGCCCTCCCGGCGTAGGTTGGCACCTATTCGCCTCCCGGGCGTGCCGGTTGGCAGCCGGAACGTTCGCTGTGGGACGGTGCATGGCCGGGGTGGCGAAGACGGAAGGTTAGGGTTTTCTTCCTCGAAATACTCGCGATCTACGACTACGCCAGCATACAGCCAGCATAGAAATCGACCATCCGACAGGGTTTTCTTTTCAACGAATATACGGTTTTTCTTCTTCGAAATACTCTCGCCTAAGGGTTTTCTCTCTCCTTCGAAATACTACCAGGATCCGAACTCGAGACGTACGTACAGCAATCACCCAGATTCTCGCTCAAACTTCTACGGTCTCTTCGATACTCCAAGGGTCGCCGCAGATAGCAAGAAGAAAACATTTTATAAACATTAATGCTTTTGGCGCATACATTTAGCAAAGAACAGAAAGTAGGCCTCGAGTGAAGCGTTTTGAAATGAATCGGCTTTACAAAACGCAGATTTTGTGTGCCCGTTTCGAGCATACATTCTCAAAAGAACAGAAAGTAGAGTTCCGTTAATTGGTCCTCACACACTGACACACGTTTCCCAATTAATTATTGTGGACTAGTAAGGCCAAGTCGGGTTTTTTTCGGCCTTTTTCTCGGGGGGCAAGCCCCCCGAACCCCCCGGGAATTGGGGGCTCTGCCCCCCAAACCCCCCGCCGGGGACACCCCCGGACCCCCCACCGCCTCG
Organism: Chrysophaeum taylorii; assembly: GCA_029834535.1. Lineage (NCBI taxonomy): Eukaryota > Pelagophyceae > Pelagomonadales > Pelagomonadaceae > Chrysophaeum > Chrysophaeum taylorii. The sequence continues at coordinate 10,353 of JAQMWT010000118.1, forward strand.
ACGGCCGCCGCGTCTCGGGAGCCGACCAAAAACGAAGTCGCGACGCCGTGGAAATTCTGTCTTTTCGGTTCTTGAAGATTTCTGCGCATTTTTTCGTTCTTGGGTTAGGGTGGGTACCCTTTTCCTTCCTTTCCGTTGCGCGAAGCGTTCTGGGGGTTAGCGTTATGCCTGTTTATTTTCGGCTTTGCGTTTTTTGCGGATGGACTATGAGATGGACTATGAGATGGCGGATGGCCGCTTTGTTTAATGGAGTATTTCATTATAGACAATAGGCGCCGGGGTGGCGGCGGGCGTAGTGAGAAGGAGGGCGTCGCGCATAATCCATAGATAGCGGACGCGCCGTCGCGGTCGACGGTCCAGAGGTTCTCGCGGCGAGGACGGCCGCAGCGGGAAGAGCGAGGCGTGGCCGCGGAAGCGGGCTTCGCCGTAGACGCGAGCGGGGAGGTCTTCGTCTCCGTGGGCGATGGCCGATGGCCACGGGCGGTCGTGGTGGACGCGCGCGGGCGCGCGGCCGGTCGTCGGCGCGCGGGCGCGCGGCGCGCTCGTAGAGTCCGAGGCCGCGGTCGCGAAGGCGGTGGCCGCTCGCAGCGGCGACGAAGACGCCGGCACGCATCGTCGCAGCGGCGACGAAGACGCCGGCACGCATCGTATCGAAGCGCTGGCGGACGCGTCGACCTCGACGCGCCGTCGAGTTTTTATTTCGGGTTGGTCGACTGGACGTCAACCCGCGGTCGCGACGGCGGCGACGAAGACGCCGACACGCATCGTATCGGCGCGCTGCCCGGCGGCGCACCGGGGTGCGCGGGCGCGCGGCCGGGTCGTCGGCGCGCGCGCGCGCGGCACGCTCGTCGCGGTCGTCGCCGCGTTTTTCGTGGTCTTCGATCCGTAGCGGGGGAGAGTCCGAGGCCGCGGTCGCGACGGCGGTGGCCGCTGGCAGCGGCGACGAAGACGCCGGCACGCATCGTATCGAAGCGCCGGGCCCGGCGGCGCGGAGCGCCGCCCGTCGAGCGAGCCGCCGAGTTTTTTTTCGGGTTTGTCGACTGGACGTCAACCCGCGGGCGAGTCCGATACCGCGGTCGCGACGTCGATGGCCGCTCGCAGCGGCGACGAAGCCGGCGGCACGCATCGTATCGAAGGTGAAACGATGTTCGATCCACCGAGTCGACGGTCGAGTCTCGTTCGCTCTCGCGCGTTCTCGAGGACGGCCCGTCGGAAGATCGAGTCGTGGCCGTGGAAGCGGGCTTTGACCGCAGACGCGAGCGCGGCAAGCCGTTGTCGATTTCGGTGGCCGGTCGCAGCGGCGACGAAGACGCCGGCTGCATCGCGCGCGTACCGAAGAGTTCGCGCGAAAAAAGGCGAAATCGCGTCGCATTTTTGCGCGCGCCAGAACCCCGAAAGAACCCCGAACGTAAAACGCCGGCATGCGATGCCGGCGTCGAGGCTCGCGTAGCGTCCCTGGCTCGAGCGCGTCGTCCCGTTTGCCGGGCGAAGGCTCCATCGCCGTCGCACGCGACAACCTTACTTCAAAAAATTTTTTACGACTACAACCTTACCCTGATCGCTGACTGCGGGCGATGGAGGACGGTGCCTCACGAATCCTGAGCCTTGCGAGGGCCATCCGCCCTCCCGGCGTAGGTTGGCACCTATTCGCCTCCCGGGCGTGCCGGTTGGCAGCCGGAACGTTCGCTGTGGGACGGTGCATGGCCGGGGGGCGAAGACGGAAGGTTAGGGTTTTCTTCCTCGAAATACTCGCGATCTACGACTACGCCAGCATACAGCCAGCATAGAAATCGACCATCCGACAGGGTTTTCTTTTCAACGAATACTACGGGTTTCCTTCTTCGAAATACTCACGACTAAGGGTTTTCTCCTTCGAAATACTAACAGGATCCGAACTCGAGACGTACGTACAGCAACTACCCCAGATTCTCGCTCAAACTTCTACGGTCTCTCCGATACTACAAGGCTCGCCGTAGATAGCAAGAACAAAACATTTTATAAACATTAATGCTTTTGGCGCATACATTAGCAAAAGAACAGAAAGTAGGCCTCGAGTGAAGCGTTTTGAAATGAATCGGCTTTACAAAACGCAGATTTTGTGTGGCCGTTTCGAGCATACATAGGGAAAAGAACAGAAAGTAGAGTTCCGTTAATGTGTCGGGACACACTGACACACGTTTCCCAATTAATTATTGTGGACTAGTAAGGCCAAGTCGGGTTTTTTTCGGCCTTTTTCTCGGGGGGCAAGCCCCCGAACCCCCGGGAATTGGGGGGCTCTGCCCCCCAAACCCCCCGCCGGGGGACACCCCCGGACCCGGCCCCCCAAGGCCCCCCGGGCCTCTGCTGGCGCGCACGGACGCGGGTGCCGACCAAAAACGCCGTCGCACGCCGTGGCAACGGTTTTTTTTCGTCATTTTCGGTTCTTGAACATGTTGAGATCCGTTATGAGGGTTTATGGTAGAGCGTCTGGCTTCTGCGGTAAGGCTTATGCGTGTGTTATTTTCGGCTTTGCGTGCCGCGACGCGGTGGACGTGGCCGCCGACCACACGCCCGTTTTATTCTCTTTCTTTGCCGTGGGATCCTGTGGGAGGAGACAACAGGCTCGGGGTGGAGGAGGCGGACTCCCCATTGGGGAGTTTTCGGCCTTGGGAATAAAGGGTGTAGTAGTCTTTTATTAATATCCATGGTGCGAGTTGGAGGAGGTTGACAGGGCGTGGGTTTCGAAGGAGCACGACGGAGATTTATCCGTGTGGCCGACGGTGGCCGATGGTCTAGACGTAGATAGCGGACGTCCCGTCGCGGTCGACGGTCGAGCGGGGTTCGGGTCGAGGACGACCCGCGCGAAGAGCGAGGCGTGGCGGTGGATGCGGGCTCCGTTCCCTCGGCGATGGCCAGACCGCGGCCACGGGCGGTCGTCGTGGACGCGCGCGGGCGGGTCGTCGGCGCGTAGGCGCACCGGTCGCGGCGACGACGGGGCGTCTGTCGTAGAAGGCAAAGCGGAGGCGGCGAGTCCCAGGACGTCGCGCGACCACCGTCGACCAAGCCGAAATCGCGGTAGCAGACGCGTCGAGGTCGAAGACTCGTCGCGCCGGCGACGTCGTCGCGGCCTTCGTCGACGCCGGCCGCGACTTTACGGCGAGCCGTTGTCGCCCGCGGGGGAGAGTCCGAGGCCGCGGTCGCGACGGCGGTGGCCGCTCGCAGCGGCGACGAAGACGCCGGCACGCATCGTATCGAAGCTCCGGGCCCGGCGGCGCGGAGCGCCGCCCGTCGAGCGCGCCGCCGAGTTTTTTTTCGGGTTTGTCGACTGGACGTCAACCCGCGGGCGAGTCCGAGTCCGCGGTCGCGACGGCGGTGGCCGCTCGCAGCGGCGACGAAGCCGCAGACGCGAGCGCGGCAAGCCGTTGTCGATTTCGGTGGCCGGTCGCAGCGGCGACGAAGGCGCCGGGCAGCATCGCGCGTACCGAAGAGTTCGCGCGCAAAAAAGGCGAAATCGCGTCGCATTTTTGCGCGCGCCAGAAGCCCGAAAGAACCCCGAAAGAAAAGATGGAGCCCCCCGGCATGCCATGCCGGCGTCGAGGCTCGCGTCCCTGGCTCGAGCGCGTCGTCCCGTTTGCCGGGCGAAGGCTCCATCGCCGTCGCACGCGTCAACCTTACTTCAAAAAAGATCCGCCGAGGGTTTGTGTAGCAAATAGCCAAAAAAAAAGGGAAAAGGGTAAGGGTTTTTTTCTTCGAATTACTTTCGATTTTTTACGACCAACAGGATCCGAACTCGAGACGTACGTAGCGCACCCTCCCCAGATTCTCGCTCAAAGTTCGTCGGTCTCTCCCGGAACACACAACACTCTCCTGCACTCCAAGAAGAAAACATTTTATAAAGAGCTTTGCTTTTGGCGCATACATTACCAAAAGAACAGAAAGTAGGCCGCGGGTGAAGCGTTTTGAAATGAATCGGCTTCACAAAACGCAGATTTTGTGTGCCCGTTTCGAGCATACATAGGGAAAAGAACAGAAAGTAGAGTTCCGTTAATTGATCCTCACACACTCACACACGTTTCCCAATTAATTATTGTGGACTAGTAAGGCCAAGTCGGGTTTTTTTCGGCCTTTTTCTCGGGGGGCAAGCCCCCCGAACCCCCCGGGAATTGGGGGGCTCTGCCCCCCAAACCCCCCGCCGGGGGACACCCCCGGACCCCCCACCGCCTCGACGGCCGCCGCGTCTCGGGAGCCGACCAAAAACGAAGTCGCGACGCCGTGGAAATTCTGTCTTTTCGGTTCTTGAAGATTTCTGCGCATTTTTTCGTTCTTGGGTTAGGGTGGGTACCCTTTTCCTTCCTTTCCGTTGCGCGAAGCGTTCTGGGGGTTAGCGTTATGCCTGTTTATTTTCGGCTTTGCGTTTTTTGCGGATGGACTATGAGATGGACTATGAGATGGCGGATGGCCGCTTTAATTAATGGAGTATTTCATTATAGACAATAGGCGCCGGGGTGGCGGCGGGCGTAGTGAGAAGGAGGGCGTCGCGCATAATCCATAGATAGCGGACGCGCCGTCGCGGTCGACGGTCCAGAGGTTCTCGCGGCGAGGACGGCCGCAGCGGGAAGAGCGAGGCGTGGCCGCGGAAGCGGGCTTCGCCGTAGACGCGAGCGGGGAGGTCTTCGTCTCCGTGGGCGATGGCCGATGGCCACGGGCGGTCGTGGTGGACGCGCGCGGGCGCGCGGCCGGTCGTCGGCGCGGGCGCGCACGGCGCGCTCGTCGCCGCGTTGTTCCTGGTCTTGGATCCGTAGGCGTTCCAGCAGTAGGACGCGAGGCTTGCGATGGCCAGAGCGCGGCCAGTCCCAGGACGTGGCGCGACCACCGTCGACAAAAGCGAAATCGATGTCGCAGACGCGTCGAGGTCGACGACGCGTCGACGAAGGCCGCGACTTTACGGCGAGCCGTTGTCGCCGGCGGGGAGTCCGAGGCCGCGGTCGCGACGGCGGTGGCCGCTCGCAGCGGCGACGAAGACGCCGGCACGCATCGTATCGAAGCGCTGGCAGACGCGTCGAGCGCCGGCGCGCCGCGCCGCGCCGCGGAGTTTTTATTCGGGTTGGTCGACTGGACACCGCGGGCGAGTCCGAGTCCGCGGGCGAGTCCGAGTCCGAGTCCGCGACGGCGGTGGCCGCTCGGCGGTGGCCGCTCGGCGGTGGCCGCTCGCAGCGGCGACGAAGACGCCGGCACGCATCGTATCGAAGCGCTGGCGCACGCGTCGAGCTCGACGCGCCGCGGTGTTTTTATTTCGGGTTGGTCGACTGGACGTCAACCCGCGGGAGAGTCCGAGGCCGCGGTCGCGACGGCGGTGGCCGCTCGCAGCGGCGACGAAGACGCCGGCACGCATCGTATCGAAGCGCTGGCGCACGCGTCGGCGCGGAGCGCCGCCCGTCGAGCGAGCCGCCGAGTTTTTCGGGTTTGTCGACTGGACGTCAACCCGCGGGCGAGTCCGAGACCGCGGTCGCGACGTCGGTGGCCGCTCGCAGCGGCGACGAAGCCGGCGGCACGCATCGTATCGAAGGTGAAACGATGTTCGATCCACCGAGTCGACGGTCGAGTCTCGTTCGACGGCTCGTCGGAAGATCGAGTCGTAGCCGTGGAAGCGGGCTTTGACCGCAGACGCGAGCGCGGCAAGCCGTTCTCGATTTCGGTGGCCGGTCGCAGCGGCGACGTAGACGCCGGCACGCATCGCGCGCGTGTGCCGAAGAGTTCGCGCGGAATAAAGGCGAAATCGCGTCGCATTTTTGCGCGCGCCAGAACCCCGAAAGAACCCCGAACGTAAAACGCCGGCATGCGATGCCGGCGTCGAGGCTCGCGTAGCGTCCGTGGCTCGAGCGCGTCGTCCCGTTTGCCGGGCGAAGGCTCCATCGCCGTCGCACGCGTCAACCTTACTTCAAAAGATCGGTCGAAAGGGTTTTCTTCTTCGAAATACTCTCGACTTTTACGACTACAACCTTACCCTGATCGCTGACTGCGCGCGATGGAGGACGGTGCCTCACGAATCCTGAGCCTTGCGAGGGCATCCCCGCCCTCCCGGCGTAGGTTGGCACCTATTCGCCTCCCGGGCGTGCCGGTTGGCAGCCGGAACGTTCGCTGTGGGACGGGGTATGGTCTTCTTAGCAAATAGTACGGGTTTTCTTCTTCGAAATACTCTCGATTTTTACGACCACCAGCGTCCAATTTACTACTACGGGAATCGAACTCGATACCAGGGACCTATGCGCACTACGTATCCGAAAGTCGTCTTCACCCACGCTCGCCAGGCTACTACTCTCAGCATTACAAATCGACCACCAGGATCCGAACTCGAGACGTACGTACAGCAACCACCCAGATTCTCGTTCAAACTTCTACGGTCTCTCCGATACTACAGGGCTCGCCGTAGGTAGCAAGAACAAAACATTTTATAAATATTATTGCTTTTGGCTCATACATTTAGCAAAGAACAGAAAGTAGGCCGCGGGTTGAAGTTTTGACTTTACAATTGACTTTACAAAACGCAGATTTTGACGGCCCGTTTCGAGCATACATGCTGGTTTGCACAGAAAGTAGAGTTCCGGTAGAGTGCTCTGACACACAGACACACGTTTCCCAATTAATTATTGTGGACTAGTAAGGCCAAGTCGGGTTTTTTTCGGCCTTTTTCTCGGGGGGCAAGCCCCCCGAACCCCCCGGGAATTGGGGGGCTCTGCCCCCCAAACCCCCGCCGGGGGACACCCCCGGACCCCCCACCGCCTCGACGCCCGCCGCGTCTCGGGAGCCGACCAAAAACGAAGTCGCGACGCCGTGGAAATTCTGTCTTTTCGGTTCTTGAAGATTTCTGCGCATTTTTTCGTTCTTGGGTTAGGGTGGGTACCCTTTTCCTTCCTTTCCGTTGCGCGAAGCGTTCTGGGGGTTAGCGTTATGCCTGATTATTTTCGGCTTTGCGTTTTTTGCGGATGGACTATGAGATGGACTATGAGATGGCGGATGGCCGCTTTAATTAATGGAGTATTTCATTATAGACAATAGGCGCCGGGGTGGCGGCGGGCGTAGTGAGAAGGAGGGCGTCGCGCATAATCCATAGATAGCGGACGCGCCGTCGCGGTCGACGGTCCAGAGGTTCTCGCGGCGAGGACGGCCGCAGCGGGAAGAGCGAGGCGTGGCCGCGGAAGCGGGCTTCGCCGTAGACGCGAGCGGAGAGGTCTTCGTCTCCGTGGGCGATGGCCGATGGCCACGGGCGGTCGTGGTGGACGCGCGCGGGCGCGCGGCCGGTCGTCGGCGCGCGGGCGCGCGGCGCGCTCGTAGAGTCCGAGGCCGCGGTCGCGAAGGCGGTGGCCGCTCGCAGCGGCGATGAAGACGCCGGCACGCATCGTATCGAAGCGGCGACGAACGCCGGCACGCATCGTATCGAAGCGCTGGCAGACGCGTCGAGCGCCGGCGCGCCGCGCCGCGGACTTTTTATTCGGCTTGGTCGACTGGACACCGCGGGCGAGTCCGAGTCCGCGGGCGAGTCCGAGTCCGCGGGCGAGTCCGAGTCCGAGTCCGCGACGGCGGTGGCCGCTCGCAGCGGCGACGAAGACGCCGGCACGCATCGTATCGAAGCGCTGGCGGACGCGTCGACCTCGACGCGCCGTCGAGTTTTTATTTCGGGTTGGTCGACTGGACGTCAACCCGCGGTCGCGACGGCGGCGACGAAGACGCCGACACGCATCGTATCGGTGCGCTGCCCGGCGGCGCACCGGGGTGCGCGGGCGCGCGGCCGGGTCGTCGGCGCGCGCGCGCGCGGCACGCTCGTCGCGGTCGTCGCCGCGTTTTTCGTGGTCTTCGATCCGCAGCGGGGGCGAGTCCGAGGCCGCGGTCGCGACGGCGGTGGCCGCTGGCAGCGGCGACGAAGACGCCGGCACGCATCGTATCGAAGCGCCGGGCCCGGCGGCGCGGAGCGCCGCCCGTCGAGCGAGCCGCCGAGTTTTTTTTCGGGTTTGTCGACTGGACGTCAACCCGCGGGCGAGTCCGATACCGCGGTCGCGACGTCGATGGCCGCTCGCAGCGGCGACGAAGCCGGCGGCACGCATCGTATCGAAGGTGAAACGACACCGAGTCGACGGTCGAGTCTCGTTCGCTCTCGCGCGTTCTCGAGGACGGCCCGTCGGAAGATCGAGTCGTAGCCGTGGAAGCGGGCTTTGACCGCAGACGCGAGCGCGGCAAGCCGTTCTCGATTTCGGTGGCCGGTCGCAGCGGCGACGAAGACGCCGGGCAGCATCGCGCGCGTACCGAAGAGTTCGCGCGCAAAAAAGGCGAAATCGCGTCGCATTTTTGCGCGCGCCAGAACCCCGAAAGAACCCCGAACGTAAAACGCCGGCATGCGATGCCGGCGTCGAGGCTCGCGTAGCGTCCCTGGCTCGAGCGCGTCGTCCCGTTTGCCGGGCGAAGGCTCCATCGCCGTCGCACGCGACAACCTTACTTCAAAAAAATTTTTTTACGACTACAACCTTACCCTGATCGCTGACTGCGGGCGATGGAGGACGGTGCCTCACGAATCCTGAGCCTTGCGAGGCCCATCCGCCCTCCCGGCGTAGGTTGGCACCTATTCGCCTCCCGGGCGTGCCGGTTGGCAGCCGGAACGTTCGCTGTGGGACGGTGCATGGCCGGGGGGCGAAGACGGAAGGTTAGGGTTTTCTTCCTCGAAATACTCGCGATCTACGACTACGCCAGCATACAGCCAGCATAGAAATCGACCATCCGACAGGGTTTTCTTTTCAACGAATACTACGGGTTTCCTTCTTCGAAATACTCACGACTAAGGGTTTTCTCCTTCGAAATACTAACAGGATCCGAACTCGAGACGTACGTACAGCAACTACCCCAGATTCTCGCTCAAACTTCTACGGTCTCTCCGATACTCCAAGGGTCGCCGTAGATAGCAAGAACAAAACATTTTATAAACATTAATGCTTTTGGCGCATACATTACCAAAAGAACAGAAAGTAGGCCTCGAGTGAAGCGTTTTGAAATGAATCGGCTTCACAAAACGCAGATTTTGTGTGGCCGTTTCGCACATACATAGGGAAAAGAACAGAAAGTAGAGTTCCGTTCATGTGTCGGGACACACACACTCACGTTTCCCAATTAATTATTGTGGATTATTGTGGATTATTAATTATTGTGGATTATTGTGGATTAATTATTGTGGATTATTGTGGATTGAAATGATACGTCATAACGATCAGCCTAACCATGAGGGAGAGGAATGCATTAAGGGTAAGTAAGACACATGCGTGACTCAGGAGTACTGAAGCATGTGTGAAGAATACTCCCATACTCTCCTAAAGCGGCAACTCGCAGGTGCGGCCTTGGGCATTGCCAACCCCAAGACTTGGTTGTGCAGAGCTCTCGAAGAATCCCCCAGATGGTATCTCGGTCGGTTTAGTCGACGATTCCAACTTATATGAATGGGAAATTATGATAGTTGGACCACCAGACACTCTGTAGTGCGTCACGAGGGCGTTGTCAAAGCTGTAGATAGTGTGCTTACGAGCCAACCTCATAGTGTTCTCTTTGGTGCTTGCGCAGTGAAGGAGGCTTCTTCAAGGCCAGGCTCGAATTCCCAAAAACATTTCCAAATCAGCCACCAAAAATGACGTTCATTACAAAGATGTGGCATCCAAACAGTACGTAGTGACAGTAATCTGCCTTGAAACTTCACTAAAACTAAGCGGCTCAACTGTAGTCTACCCAGACGGGAAAGTCTGCATTTCTATTCTGCACTCACCTGGAGATGATCCTCACAATGAGCAAGAAACTGCAGATCTGCGTTGGCGACCCGTGCTGGGCGTCGAATCAATACTGGTATCAGTGATCTCCATGCTTTCTGATCCAAACGACTCTTCTCCTGCAAACATCGATGCTGCTGTCATGTGGCGCGACCGACCTGTTGAATTCAAGAAGCAAGTGCGTCAGCTCGTACGTAGGTCGCAAGAGGAGATGTAAGATACCCTACTTGATACTCCATGACACCTGCGTCGCCGAAGGTAAGACCTCTCCTTAGACGCCAACAGCCATGGACAAGACTACCACTCCATTAAGGTGATGTAAGCGGCGATATGTCATGAAACCAAAGTCCTGTGCCAATCAGGCAGTAGCATTGTTATTGTCCATCAGTTCCAAACGCTCACCAACAAATATATCATGCTTGTCAACGCAACATCGGGCTACTGCGTCAAGCCGACAGTGGTCTACACGTCTGTGGTGTTGTCTTGTCTGGTATCACAGAATATGGCTTGTACGAGGTGGTGCCAGATGTAGAGGTCAACTTACTACATTCGCCAACTACCCACCTCTGGAAGACCCCCACATGGTGGAAGCTACCTGTAGTCGGTATTTGCTCGGCGACACCGAGTTGCTTCCGAGGTGGTACTGTGATGGAGTTATATGATACTCCCTCCGCTAGAACAAACTCCAAATCAAGTGCGCGTTCGCAACCCCCTCACTTAGCAGCCGGCCTTTCAAGAACCCGAATCAAGCCCCCGCTCGCACATTCCCCCTCTTTAACAGTCGGCCCTTACGGCCCTTAAAATAGGGTCGGATGAGAAAGCTTAAAACTATCCACTTTCGAACACAAAACTAGAAACCCTCATGAGAACCCAAAAGCGGCAGAGTTACTTTGTGAAAGTCACACAAATCACACACGAATCGCACCCGATCTCCGCCGCAGAGCCCGTGGAGGCCGTCGAAACGTGCCCGGAGGCGGCTTCGCACCCATCCGGAAGCCACACTTGCCCATCCGACCGGGCAGACTCGGCGCCGAAAGCCCAACGGCCGAAGAAGCCTGTCGGTAGGCGCGAACGGCGCGACGATTTGGTTGATGGCGAGTGCGCATGCTGCGTGAATATGCTTTCGGATAAACGGGGGGCGCCCCTGGATCACGAACGTAACTTGTGCGTATCGGGCGACATGCCGGTCCGGTTTAATGTCTGCTCGACGAAGTGTCGCAGGTATCTGACGCCCAAGAATCGAGAAACAACACCGATGCGAGCATTCATCCGTCGGATATCGGACGCTCTCACGCGGCTCTTTCATACGACGGTTCGTCCTGGCGAGTCGGTCGAGGTCGTCCAGGACTTATCTGCGGGGCGGAATGTCCAAGGAGGTGCTGGGACTGTCAAGAGCATGGACTAAATCGCCGACGCCGGGACTACTATCGTGTCAAGACGATCACCCAGACCGTCACCGTCGGGTTCAAGGGCCCGAGCGACGAGCCGACAGCCCCTTCGGCCGATTAGTTCGTTTGCTCAAAGAGAGTTCTCACAAACGTTGTCGTCATCACCGAGCTTCGGTGATCGCTCGCGCTAAGAGACAACCAGATCCAGCAGCTCAAGACAGCCGAGGCGGCGCAAGAAGGGCGCGCTACCGCAGTCGAGCGCGTACGGAACCAGGCCCGCGCCGAGACTCTCGACGCCTAGACGGAGTGACGGAGTTTGCCATGGCCGAGGCGGGGTGGCTTGAGGCTGGGCGGAAGGAAGTACGAGGACGAGGTTCGGGATGCCGCACGTCGGGAGGAGCGGCTCCGGGTCCGGAATGAGCGCCAGGTTGCCGCGAGGGAGAAGCAGCACGACCGCGATGCCGCGAAGGTGCAGCAGTCCATCGGCGAGCTCAACGCGACCAAGGCCCAGACAAAGGAGGCGGCAAGACAGGCTGCTCGGCGGCCGGTGCGCGGACGAGGAACCGACTGAAGAAATCGGATCCTCGGGACATGCGACAACTCAAGGACAAAAACGCCGCCGTCAACCAGGAGGCGAAGTAAATGGAGATCGAGGTCGCGGTTGCCGAGGGCCACGTCCTGGCCAATGAGGAGGAGATCGAGCGCCTACGGGAGCGGGTCGCGGTCTCGAGAAGCAAAACGCAGAAGTGTGGGTACCGCGGAAGTCGCCCGGCAAGGGATCCGGTAAGGGCGCGCCGTGGGACTCGAAGCTCGGGACGCTGTGTATGAAACTGCTCGCCTCTCGAATTGCGCCTTCGCCAATTCTCGAGGGCCTGGCTTCGGTCGCCGAGGCGGTCGCCGGCCCGGAGCGGGCGAGAGACATGGACCTCCCGTCCGAGCGCTTCATTCGCGACCTGCGCTCAGAGATGGGCGTCCTTCACGAGATCGCCGTCGCCCTCGCGCTGGGCGACGGTGACGTCGTCGATGCGGCGACGGACGCGTCGCCGCTCGACGGCAAAGATATCGCTACCACCCACGTTCGCATCAAACCCGGCGGCGAGACGGAGAACTGGACGCGCAGCGCGCACGAGATCTCGAACCAGATCGCGGCTGGCGAGGCCAAGGCGATCACCAATCGGTTCGGCGACCTGAGTCGAGCGCTCCAGCTCGTTCGTCCAGCTCTCAAGTTCACCAGTAGCGCTACGGAGTCGACGTTGCGACAGTTCTCAAGCTCCAGCCAGCCTCCTTCAGAGTCTGCCAGGATAATCCACAACTCGGCGACCGCCGAGCACGAGGCCTTCGACATCGAGATCGCCACATACCCCCAGTTCCTCGACACCCGGGCTGGGTCGGCGAAGTTGTCCGTCGACTGGCACTCCACAATCCACGAAGTCACGGCCGTTCGGGCGCGGCTCTACTCTCCGACTGACTCCAATGATTCAGAGACCAAGACCATGCTCGACGCGCGCCGGGCCTGGGGCCGCGGCAGCACGTTCGAAGGGGGGCAGTCCACGCGCTAAGTTGGCGACGGGCGGCGGTCAACCAGACGCCGGAGCTCCAGAGGGCCTTCGATGGCGCGCGGCGGGACTCGAGTTTAGCACCTTGAAGTTTTACAACGCTGCCTTCCTCAACATGAGCGTCGAAAGCTGCCGGTGTCGTCTCGTGCCAACGGGATCACATCTTTGTCCGCGCCGCCACGAGTTTCGCGGCCAAGCGCCAGCGACACGTCGCCGGCGAGGTCGCTGCTCGAACGACAACGAAAGCTAGCACGCTGGATCGAGATGATGGAGGGCGCCTCGCCACGCGCAGCGACGACGTTCAAGGAGCGTTGATGGAGGCGGCTCGTCGTGGTCGGCAGACCCACAAGGCGCAGGCTGCCGCGCGCCGGGAGGCGGCGATGGAGCACCATCGCCGTCGCGCAGCCGTGGCTGTCGAGAAGGCCCTCGTCCAAGCGCCTGATGAACGACTACGCCAAGGCCCTGGAGGCCACGAAAGTCGACTCTGTCGTCGTCCACGATCAGGCCCTCGTCGGGAGGACCCAGCTCTCGACGGTCAAGAAGCGACTCGACGCCGCATAAGCAGCTCCCGAGCGACGCTGCGCGGTCGAACGCCCTCAACGCGAACATCGATAGATAAGTCGCAAGCATGGGCATGGGCGACCTCAAACCCAAGTCCTACACATTGGGTAAGGACCCAAAGATCGGCCAGGCCGGTTCCAAGGCGAACGTCGAATTCCTCACGGCGCACCTCAAGTACTACGTCTACGAACAGATCAAGACCAACTCCGCGAGTTGGTTGCCGAGGCGGTGGTGACTCGCGTCGACGGCAGCTGCCAGTGCTTAGGACCGCGACGACCCAGCGTGTCGAACTCGACACGAAGCGGCACTTGAGCGTTGACGAGCTCAAGGCCAAGGTTGATGAGTGCCGCGCGTCTCGCCACCAACGAGTGCCATCTCGAAGCTACGGACGATCGACGCGGCATTGGTTGGGTTACGCGTCGAGGTTCTCTGGGAGTTGTCGGGTCATCCCGGTTGCTACTGGATACCCGGCACTATCGGTGGTATCCGACGAAAACTCCAAGGACGGTCGCAATAAGCTCGGGCTGGGTTGGATCTTCGTTTCCTATGACGACGGTTTCAGCGGGTGGCTCTTCGAACCGCTCTACCTTCTTCATCGGCTCCAAGCCAGCTTCCTGGCGCTTCGCGTCCGAGGACAACGAATACGACGAGGAGGAGGAGGAGGGGAAGGAGGACGCGATGGACGTCGACGACGACGACGACGACGACTTAGCATAGCTGCATTCGCGGGCCTCGACGCCCGTGTTCCCCGTGGACGCCCAGCGGGAAGATCAGGACAATAGACCCTCATTGGGCCCACGCACATTGCCAATGCGCCATATGTTGTATCTGGAGCCGATAGCATCGTGCAGAGTAGAGCAACGTAGGGCCCCGCCGCCACCGAGGGGCCAAAATACCTCACCCCCATGTAGATTCGCCAGGACGGTAGCTACCGACTTCGTTCCAGTATAAGATCGGCATCTTTTTAGGTCAACTTGACGACGGACAAAAAAAAACGCTAATCCTTGGGGGTTTTTGGCCCCGGCGCAGGACTCCCGCGTTCCTTATCAGACCCTAGTTAGGGGGGATTAAGGGACCATAAATTTGGTTGATGGGCGCGGTGGCTATATGTGTCATATGAACTATCGTATTTGTTATGTGCGAAATTTTAGTACGCATAGTTGTTATACGCGTCAATAAATGCACGTGAAAGGTTTTATGTGTCACGTTTTTTAGTAAATTGTATCATGTGTCACTAGTTGTATTTTAATGTTGAAAGTGTCACGTCCTATTTGTAGTAATTTTTATATGTGTCATTTTTGCAGAGAAATCAGCTGACTCCTACCCTTATTGCGTCCGTTGAGAGCGCGATCTCTCCCTTACCCTTCTTCTTCCCTTTTCACCAAATCAATAGTCCTCTGATTTGTGCTCACGCTCATCATCATGGTCTAGCGCGTCCCGTAGGTGTGTAGGATTACATGGTAACCTAGGTGTTGTCCTATGTGTCGTCTGTCGTGTGCTGAGGCTAGGGGGACTAACCTGCTCCCTGAACTTAACCTGTCATAATTGGACTGTTACCGCGCCAGTCTAGCCTCGCCATGCAACACGCTTGTTTACATATGCTTTACATGGGATGTACATAGCTAACGTTAAGACTGCGTAACCTTGGGTGCTTGTTTATATGTCATCGTGTTGTCGTGAAAGTGTTAGTGTGTGTGTATTCTGTCTAACTGTACTGATTGCACACGCGTTATGGAATATTTTGGATATGTCCGCTCGGATACTCCACGATGATGCACTAACCGCTCATTAGAGCACAACGTACCCACAACTGCCAGTCAGTGCTAACCTTCACACTGATTGGAATCGCAGTTTGCACAGTTGCTATATATGCACCTTCCATTGTTTAACTGATGAGTGTACATAGACACCGCTAGACAGAGCCCCCTAGAATGTCTAGAAGGAGTCAACTCTGATCTGACAGAACCCACAGGTTCACGTCACCGTTCTCATGGCAGAACGAGCAGCAAGAGTCGCACCCAAAGCAGTCACGGTGCTGACTTTCTCTAACCCGAGGCGCCCGTCGTTGATTTTCTCAATGAGTGGAATCGCTTCCAAAGCCAGAGTGGCGGAGTTTAATCTTGGTTCAGTTAAGATTTGCGTTCTGAATACCAGGTCTGGCATTTCACTGGTGAAACGTTCCCACATCTTCAGGATCATGAAGTAGCACAGCTGGCCACTGTCTGCTATGATAACGAAGTGCGGGCAACCCGCCCCGAAATAAACGATCGCTTTAAGCATGGTGAGCGCAATTTAAATCTCACCAATCCTCGCGAACTTGCCTTTGGCGGCAGAATCAACGCACCAGTGTCCATGTTTGCTTTAATACATGCCGACTGGCATACTTAATAAAATACGTATGCAACCTTCTTATACACTTATCTCAATCACGAACGCACTAACAAACCCGCTCTCGCGGCCTGGCCAGCCATTACTAATGTGTATAATAAATACCACCTCCCTAACAAAACACGAGCTATCATGCTCATAGCATTTATTTTTTACGAGCCTGTGTCTTCTAACGATGTCTCGTATTTTAAACAGCAATTTGTCGCTGTTGTGTATAATCCTAACTGGTATGTTCATGTATTCATTGAATGTGTGCAGTCTTTCAGGCATCTCTCGTTCCAACTTAACCAGGAGGAGACTAATCTTCAATTCGATCATCCTATTGTATGTAGGAAATCGATGAAGAGGTCTACAGGCATTTCGCCAACAATACCAGCAATAACAGGTACGATAGAGGTTGGGTCGAATGGTGCGTTATCTATGAGACACGCACATCTCCAAGAGCTCAACCCGGAGCTGACAAATTCTGTCATCCGTCCAACTCATCTTGTATTTTGGAGTTCGCGCTCGACCTCTACAGTTCTGTGTCTAACAATTCGGATGACAAAAGGCGCCTTGAGTCCCCTGTTTCCTGGATCCCCTATGTGGAAGGTCTGTCTACACACCAGAAACCAAAGTTCCTACTAACTCAGCTGCTGGATACCACCGACTCTGAACTTGACCATACTGCCCATGTGTTCGCTTCACTTACTGCCGCAACCTCTGGACCTTCTAAACCTCAGTTCAACGCCAGACGCTTCCAAAACACTAAGGACGCCAGCCAACCATTTTCTCGCAGTGATATGAGTTACTATCGCCCTTGTGACTCTTATGTTACCAAACCCCGTGGTCCTGGTCGATCCAATGACCGACTCGTGTACGCGCGCACACTCGATCGCTCTGCCCGATCTGATATGAAGTTACTGGACCGTACTAAGCACACCATGTATGCCCTTAAAGAACACTGCAGAGAACTCTCCAAACATGCTTTACAGAATGCGACTACGGCGCAACTGCAAGAAAATATTAATAAGCTGTTTGAGTCATTACTATATTCTGCAGCCAGCATCTCGACTACTGCTTCGGACGATAACACCGAAGTACTTCGCATTAATGATCAGCTTCAGTATGCCGAGGACATCATACGTGATGTTCACACACATCTGCTTTCGAACGAAACGTCGCTAAACTATGGGCCAGAACAAGCTACTGCGTCTGGACCCAACTCTACTCTTCCCGCTGGCTCTGATGGCCCTACTAACGCCATTTCTACTTGTACCGAGTCGGTAAACTTTACTGAAGCTGCCATTGCCCAGCTTTCTCCGGAGCAGCTAAATCAGCTATCATCTCATGTGACAGCAGCGATGTGCCGTCACAGTACTACTCAAGCTACGATACAACCGTCTTTTAACTCAAATGACAACCGCTGGTCTATCGCCCCTTGACCTTGAAAATGGTTTAGGTGTCGACAATGGAGAACCTACTCCCCCAGTCGCCCCTGTCAAATTCACGCAGGTAATTGCCATGTCCAAGCTGCTAAATCAGTCGAATTCGTATGCAGCTAGCATCCCTTCTACCAGTGTCCATAGTGAAAACGCCTGTATACGAGGGAACGTAGCCTTCCCCTTCACTTTCTCTATCTGGATAGCTGTGCTCCAATCTCGCTAATGACAACGTTTGACTTTGCAATACCTAACCACGTTGTACCAATCGATCCTAAGATCGCCCCTGTTGTTCAAACCGCCACAGGTCAACAGCAAGTTTCGCACTTAATGTTAACAAAGAATATTGTGACTCCCCTACCAGATCACCCAGGTATCGGTTACGTGAAAATTGATTACGCTCTCTTCCTCAAACCTGTGAAAGGACGCCATATTTTCATATTGTCTGCCCCAGAGTGGAACAAAGCCCAATTGACTGTTACGCTTAATAGCAGCGATCAACCAATTCTATCCCATCTTACCAGTCTTATAGACAAAGATGTCAAGGTCCCAATCCACTTTGTGGATCATGACTTACCAGCGTTACCTTGCTGACCTTATGCTCTTGCACGCGACAGAAACATGGAACTACGCTCATTGGCATTTCCGCTGAGAAGGTACAATGAAAATCGTGACCTGTGTCACTACTACGCATACCTTCTCTCTAAACTACCTTCGCGTCCTTGGCTCCGCCCGTTACTACTGAACCTTCGCAAACGGAATGATTATGTACGTAACAACACAACGCCATTGGCCTGACTACATACGCGACCAGTGTTCTTATCTGTCGAACATGGCAAGCCTCGCAAGCCATCTGTCATATTACTCTGTTTTGGTTTATCAACCCCTGCGTTTCTGTCACAAGCCAATAATGACCTGGTCTTGAACATCAAAGTTATAATTGTTGTCGAGTCTGATGATACTCTTGTACGCACGTTACGTATACGATTTCCAGCTGTGTTAATTTTCCAATCCCTTCCCTCATTTATCAATCACCTCCACTCTATTACTGAGGAGGAGATACGTGAACTGTATTGTGACATCATAGAAATCACACCCCCTTGCACTAGTCGTATCTTGTTGAAGAACACCAAAACTTCCGCCCTGGTCAGCCTACTTGACGATGCTCTATTTGATAGCATGCTTACCATCATCAAGTTGCTCAAGCCCCTCGTTCTTCTGGCGGAGATGACTCCCCCACATAAACAGATTCACCGTAATCATATTTCCGTGGCCAATCTTATTCATGCCACCCTCAATTACACGGTTGATGTGGTCGACAAACTTCCCACATGCCTCTGTGGCGATTATCAATCGCGAGAGAGGTGGATTTTTGTTGCTCGTAGGTATAACATAGGGAACATTGACATGCTCTCTTGGCCCAATCAACACCGTAAACGGCTTCTGGACATTGCAGACGATATCAACTCTATTCCCAAATCACCCTGGCTAGCGAAAGATCTTGCTAGAGACTGGATCCGCGTCTACCCTGGTCCTCCTTTGGTTCCCTCACCTAAAATTCTTCCTCTATACTCGCGCACAGGCTCTGTTCAGTTAAGTGTGAGTGAACTTGAAACCTTAAATCTCTTGTTCCTCCGGCTTCATTCCCAACAAGCTCTCGAACAATCCACCCACGAATCGCACTCTGAACGCACTTATCATAATTGGGGCTTTAAGAGATGTTCCAATAAGCCGCTACCGGGATCATCTAATCCCATCCGCCTCGAGGCGTCCATCACTCTCTACAATGTGTTCGCTAGGCTCTCGCCTGACACACCCACTCCTGTGTCCTGTTATTTCGCGATTTTCGAAACTGACCAATCCGCACACAGGTTATTCCTTGCAAACTCTTCATCCAACTTCAACATCCACTTCACTAGTGGCCGACACTCCGAAGGTAGCCTCCTAGTTAAGAACAGGGTCCGCAAGTACAAGGATTCTATTGATCCATTTGGATCTACCTACACGTTCACTGCCTCCGATAACCCTGCCGACAAAACTATTCACTTGGACTCGTTCCAAGGCTACCTCTGGCTCGTTCAGGCTCACCCTCAGGCCGACACTGCTCGTGGCACCCTTCCTGTCATCCGCTGTCTACAAACTCAGTGTGACCTGGTTATGCCGCACTGTGTCGCCTACGACCCAACTCGCGACCAACTTTCGTTTAAGGACAAGCACTTTGCCCTAGAAGATTGTCATCTGTCCCACAGTCGGTATCTTGGCTACTTGCGGGATAGCGATCGCAAACTTGGCTCCAAAATCCACTCGATGCTTGCCCCCTAGCCCACAATACGGGGATACGCCAACATTTTGCTACTCGACCCGCGCAATGGTAAACTTCGATATCCCACGCGCCCCGAGCTCTTTATATAGGAAATAACCACTCGCGCCCTCAAGAGTCCTTCTTGCTTTCGCCGAATAAGGATTTTTGCTGTGGTCTTCTCAGCAATGCCTCGCCTGCTGGCACTTTTCACACGCTCTATACTCGTATCTGTCGCATAGCTATCGACATGAAATCCCTCATGTAGGACCCTACCTTTCAGCGTGATACTGCCATCCTGAAGTAGACATATGCGTCGACCTTCCTCGCTCGTGAACTGTCCCTTTTAGTCACAGTTATGATACCATTTCTCAGGCAGACGCATTCTTGAGCTATATCGCCAACCGAAGCTGGACCGAAATGTCGTTAAACTACCGCTCCTCAGGAAATGCACGTGAAGAAGCACTTGCCTCGTCAGTCTCAAATGACAATGAGCATGCGGACGTCGACTCCACCGATGACGGCAACGTTCCCTCCTTAGACCCGGGTACTAAGCTCAAATTCCTCGTTCGGAGGAAACGGCACATACCCGTTAAATCGATTCCTCGCAAATCCCTACCGCACGGCACTGTCGAATATCAGAACGCTAAAGAACGTGCCAACCGCTTCCATCGGGTTCACCATTGCCCTGACAGTGTAGCAGCCAAAGCCCCCGACGTACTTGCACGTCCTGGCTTCTCGGCATCAGACATCCCCTAAGGGATATCTGTATCGACTGCATCTGTCGTAACAAACGTCACCGCCATGATCATCATAATCCAACCAAGTCCAATTTTGAACAGACTCATCAACCCGGTGAAGTCTGGGCTTGTGACGGAGGGTACGTTACCTTCCTTCAGAATGGGGTGGTTTCACTCATATCATACTCGTTAAATAGCTGCGGTCGAAGTCCTTGCTGGCGTACTTTACGCGCACCACCAACGCAACTGAGTTCATGCAAGCTCTGGGCTTTCTGCACGTCTTCTGCAGAACCCAACTCAATGTCCGTCTGCGTACAGTCTACTCTGACGCTTTCCGTCCATACTTTAGCTTGCATGTGACAACCCCCTACCGTGTCGATAAAGGCATTAACCTTGTCGCTTTCCCACCTTGCCTACACTCTTTCAATCACGACTTAGGACAGAGTAGAGGCTTCGTTGCCTCTGCCTCCTCAACTCGCCTTCGTAATCTTCTCAATGCACACTACCGTGGTGCTAAGATTGTTGAGTCGGCTGTTCATTTCCCGTGGGCTGTAGTGCATACGATTCCGTCCTATAATATTTTGCCTTACGCTACACTTGAACGCATCCACAGCGCCATCATTGGCCCTCCGCAGTTCCTTTACAATCAACTGAGCACACCTCAACATAATCTTCTCAAAATCTTGGTAGTGAATGCTTCCTTCTCTTGGAACATCATGAACACCATAACTACGAACCGTCGCGCCGCAGATATCTTTGCTTATGCTGCGCCATCTCGCAAAACCGGCTTATCTCGCCACATGCGGATCATCAGGCCGATGTCGTTCTCAACCCGGAGAACGGACAACTTCGCGTTTCCTCCAAGCTCACCTTCACGTACATGCTCCAACGTTCCACTCTCGATCCTGAACATGCTCCTCCACCTCATGCTCCGCTTGTTCCTTTCAACATTACGCCCAATCGATATGATGACCCCGATGATGCGTTGCAGAGGGGGAATCAAACTCAGAGGGGGCACACCCCTACTCCTGCTCCTCCACCCGCTCACGCTCCGTCATCGTCTCAGCAGCAGCCTCCTGACACCTATCCCACAGCTTTTCTAGTTGTTGCCGACAAGACTATCTCGCCACCGCCTATCCTACCGTCTTACAAGGACCTGTTTCCACAAGATAACCTTGAACTTGTCCCAGGTTCCCGGCGCCCCAACCAACGCAAAGCCTCATCCATGGCCTCTGTCACTGCTCGGCCTTTCAGGCTTCTACTGTTGGCGCCTACAAATCCGCTGATGGCAAACTCGCTGACTTTCGATGGGACCTCCAGCATCGTTTCCTTGATTTCAAATCGCCCACCCTCTCCACACTCAACACATCTTGTGGTCTCCACTGGACAGCTCTCTGCCCAGAGGGGGAACAGGCTTTGCTCGTGCAACACCTTCTGCCGTTGCGCACTGATCTTCTTTCTCGTCATCCACTGCTTGAGGGTGCATTCTCTCAAACCAAATGTGCAACCAGCTTGCCAGTGTCTACGCACCTTACTACGGATGGAACTCCCTTTTGCCATCTTCCATCTTCACTTACTGCCATGTTCACTGAACATGCCTCGGCTTTTGGTGTCTATCCGTTGCAATATGCTTACGCTTACCTATCACCCACTAGCTTTATCGATCCTAACGTCCATACTCCCTGGTCGTCATCTGAGTTTGGATCTACGTCTTCCTCACTATCTGACCTGGGGGAGTATCTCCTCTTCTCTACCGAGTACATTACTCGGGTTCTCCAGGAGGCACCACTCCTCGTGATTCACCTAGAACCGGACTCTTCTACCCCTTCCGCATGTTCTACTCACGCTTATCCTGAAGTGCTGTACACTGCTTCGACCGAAGAGTCGTTAAACTATGGCTCCCCAGCCACTGTAGGTCCGGACGAATACAAAGTCCAGGAAGCCGACATTGCTATCGATCAGTACAAGCGCAGGTGCCTACAATGGCTTACTCCTGAAGACCGACAAGCCTACATCAAGGCGATCGCAAAGAGTTACGCGACATCATCCGCTTTGGCTTCTTCAAGCTAGCTCTACCTGATGCCCTTACTCGTCCAATTTACAGTCGCCTGGTGCTCAAGATTAGGACCAACTCCGCCGGTGAATATGTCAATCACAAGGCTCGGTTAGTCTTGCGTGGCTTCTTAGACTCACTCGACGCCGATTTCTTTGGGGCGTTTAGTCCCATGGCAACGATGACTAACTAACTAACTAACTTCAGACCTCTCCCGAGCATGGGAGCCAGGCCGAACCGGCAAGAGTCGGTGCGGAATCACAGAGGAAAATCACGCAGTTGGGGCAGGGCGACGGACGAGGACGGACTTGTTGATGGTGGACCGCCACTGCGCGCGGTCTTGTGCGGGGTCGTGCAAAAGCGTCGCAGGCCGCGGACGTGTTGGTCCACGAACAATCGACCTGTCCGTCGCGTTCTGCCCAACCGAGCGAACCCCACCCCAGCGCGGACTTTCCGGGTGCTAACCGGCCAGCCCGGGAGGCGAGCAGGCACCGTCTCACTCCGGGACGGCCGGGGCCGCCGCAGGGAGCAAGCGTGCTAGGCGCCGTCCTCGATGACTGCTATACGTGTAATCTTCAGCGTTGGGAATTCACTGGGCTCACTTCACTAGGTTCACTGAATTTGGTCCACTTCACTTCACTTCACCGAAATTTTGTGTCCGAAATCCAGTGTTCACTTCATATTCGTTCACTTTGGCTGACGGCCTGACCTGACCCCGCCTAATGAGCGAAGTCGAGCCGCGCTACCTCGAGGTGGAGGATAATGTTAATTATGAGGAGGAAAACGCGGAACAGAAGGAGGAGCACAAGAAAAAGCCGATGTCGATGCTGACGTCGAACACGCCCGGCAAAACTAGATGATAAACCAGGGAAACGTCTTGCTCGGCGCGGACGATGCGGAGAAAGTTGCCCTAGTGCGCACGAAGAAGAATTTCATTGCGGCGGCCCGGATCAAGCATAGCGACCTCGCCGAGACCGAGTTCAAAAACGCCGGAAGTACTATCCCCGACGACTTGCAGAGGAAGGAAGACCAAGACGAAGATACTGAGGTCGTTCACATCGCCTAAAGTAAGAAGCACTGAACACCATCCACGGTGACTCCTCCTTCGCCCCGAAACGCGAATGAATCTAAGAGCTCTAGACCTAGGCAATAGCGGGCGGGGGGAACGGAACCGACGGGGTGCGGTAGGGACCGGCTCTGGCGTTAACAAAAAAAATGTGGTGTTCACTTCACCAAGGTTCACGATAGCCACGTAGGGCGACGAGTTCACTTTAAATCACTTCACAAAAATTGCATGGCTGGTGAAGTGGTTCACGTTCACTCGCTGAAGTGAATTCCCAACGCTGGTTATCTTAGCCATCGCTGCTTACAAGAACCTACCCGTGTACCACAGCGACGTGCCCAACGCGTTCGTCCAGTCCGACATTGATGCGCACGTCTACATCCAGCTCCCTGGCGGCATCAAGTTGCTTGATCCGCAAGACGATAAGTATAACGGCCGCCGTTTACCCAACTTGCGCAAGTCCCTGTGCGGACTCAGGCAATCTCCTTCACTCTGGAACAAGGAGGTCGATAATTTTTTTTGAAATCCTGGCTACAAGCGACTCCATGCTGATTCATGTTTGTATGTACGTGTCACCACTCTCGCTCGCTTTCTCATTTGAAGCCTATCCGTGGACGAGATCGTCATAGTTAGGAAGCTCTGCGCAAGCACAGTAGAGAACAGTAAAAAATCACTGTGCCCGCTTTCTCATTTGAAGCCTATCCGTGGACGACATCGTCATAGTTAAGAAGCTCTGCGCAAGCACAGTAGAGAACAGTAAAAAATCACTGTGCCCCTGGTAGAGAGTGATGGCAGTGGTAGTGCCACCCTAATGCCCTGTCTCTAACGACACAAAGAGCGGGACGGTGTTCGACACAGCGGTTTTGTTGGTGATTGGGTGTGAGTGTGATAGGAGGGGGCGTACTAACCCTAAATCGGATTTTCTATCTCTACGCCCTCGCAGATTGAACTCGGTGGTGAAATCTGGAACAAACAAAACAAATGTCAGGCCAAAGACAAACAGACGTTGAGTTGTAAGGAGGCGTGGAATGAGAAGTGTGCGAAATGCACGAGAGAGATAGAGCAGAGCGGAGTAGCAGGGGAGTGTAAGTGAGAAATGAGAAAGAGCGCAAAGTGGAACGTGGAATAGGTTGAAAGGGGAAACTAAGTGAAAAGAAGAATACAAGAGGAGGCGAATAGTCGAAAAGGGAAAAAGCATCGATCGTAAAGAAGAGGAAACGTGGAAGAAGATGCTAGGTGGGCTAATGGTGAACTATGGCGAGTTCAGTACTAGAGATCATATCATCATCTTGTCCAGTGACTGATGAAAGAAGGATGTAATGACAACATCGTGAAGAATAAGTGAGCGTACTAGTGTCATCGTCGAATACGAGAGTCGCATGCATTAAGTCGTGGGTGTTCCGTGACATAGGACGACGGTGCGTGCGGGTGGATAAATCCTAAGTGGCTGAGGGATCCTCGTAGTAGAACGGGTGGTCTAACTGATAACAATAGTAGGGACCGTGAGTCAGGCAGTCGTGAAGTGTACACAGTACAGCAGACCAATGATTGATCGAAAGGCGAATAGTGAGAGTGGCCATAGGAATGAGATTCTATTATGACTAAAGTTGAGCTAGTAAGGGTGCGACGATGTGACAGAGCGGCAGCGTTATCCCATGAAGAGATATGACCATTTATCCAAATCGGTTTCGACATGATAAGGTAATCGTCGTAGCGATAGCGAGTAAGGCGGGGCTGTTCCTGGAAGATGAGAGAACCAGAATTGCCTGTCACATACGTGTCGAAGCTGTCGTCCTGAGTGTGGCGTGGGACAGCTGAAGCTAAACTATGAGCGTCTAAAATAACATGCGGATAATCATCGTGTGATGTTGATATAGGGATAAAGTCGTCTGGGGGTGGCCATAAATATGAAAACAACTATAAATTGGCTGTAGACTTGGAATTGTGGTCTGGTGGCGGTTGCCATTTGCTATCATCAAAAGATGATTGGACTGAGACTCCAGAGCGCTACACTATTATGTGTGCGACACTGGCATTCCTTACTCCTTTTAGTTAGTTAGTTCACACTTCTTATACTTGGGGGTTTTCTCTACGTAATACTACAGCGTTCCCTCTCCTCCCTTACCCTTCCGCAATTATTTATTTCATGACTATGAAGAACTAGTCTGAAGCTCTCTTCCAACACGGAGTAGGCCTCCAGGTGCGTACCGTTAGGTACGGGGTTCTCTGCTTAATCAGCAGAAGCTCCGTTTCTCGTTGTCAGTGTAAAAGCTTCTATGAGATCTAATGTCCCTAAGGAGTTAGAGAACAGTAAAAATCACTGTGCCTCTGGTAGAGAATGGTGGCAGTGGTAATGCTGCCTTTCGTCCTGTCTTCTAACGACACAAAGAGCAGTACGGTGTACGACACAGCGATTTTGGGGTTGTAGTGTGAGTGTGAGGTTAGGGGGGGGGGTTCCTAACCCTAAATGGAATTTTCTATCTCTACGCCCTCGCAGATTGAACTCGGTGATGAGCGAAATCTGGGACAAACAAAACAAATGTCTGGCCAAGGACAAATGGATGTCGAGTCGTGAGGAGGCGTTGAAGGAAAGGGTGCGAAGTGCATGAAAGAGATAGAGGAAAACGAAACGCAGGTAGGTGTGTCTGAGAAAGGAGAAAGAGCGTGAAGTCGAGTGTATAATCGGTTGATATGGGAAGCAAAAGAAAGAGGGTATTGCAAGAAGAGGTGGATGATCAAAGAAAGGAAAAAGCATCGGCCGTGAGTAAGAAGAAGAGTGGAGGAAGATGCTAGGTAGGCTAACGATGAAGTATGGCGAATGTTGTGCGAGAGACCAGATCATCATCTTGCCCAGTGGCTAATGAGATAGGGGACGGTGCGTGCCGGTGGATAAATCCGAAATGGCTGGGGGAGTATCTGAGTGGAGCGGGTGGTCTAACGAATAATAACATGAGGGATCATGGGTCCGGAGGGAGTAAGGCGGTGCTGTTTCTGGAAGATGATAGAACCAGAATTGCCTGTCACATACGTGTCAAAGCTGTCGTCCTGAGTGTAGCGTGGGACAGCTGAAGTTAGGCTATGAGCGTGTAAAATAATATGCGGATAATCGGAGTGCGATGGCGATATCGTTGTAAAGTTGTCTGGGGTTGGCCATAAATATGAAAACTATAAATTTGCTGTAGGTTTGGGTTCGTAGTCTCGTGTAAGTCGCCAGTGGCTATCATCGAAAGATGATTGGGCGGAGACTGAGGTTTGCGAGTGTATCGCGTATGATGGTGGATACAGGCGTGTGTCCTGTGCTGACGAGTCGGTGCCCTGTGCAGAAAATGCAGAAGAGTCGGGCAACAGAAGAAATGCCTGAAGGCGATGGACTGCTTGAAGATAGTGTCCGTGCCAGGGGGAGAGTTGACTTCGAAGGTATGGTCAAAGTCGCATCTTTCGTGTTCTATGTTGCAAAGTAATCCTGAACTGCGACAATCGACTGATCCAGTATCGACTGATCCAGTGTGTATTTCATGTCCGGAGTGGTTTTTATCAGAATCAAACGAAGCGTTTCCACCTGAATCAAACTTCCCTTGACGTACAAGCGCGAGAAAGCGCTGTGCATCCCTGGTGAATCGTGCAGTGACCGAAAGGGGGGACATTCGACAGACGGGTGTTGTCGATATGCGAGAGCTGTACAGTATACAACGTGTAGGGAGCGTATGTTTCGAGAGAGGATTGATCTGTGGACGGGGGATGTCCGAAGAATGAACATGATGTGAGGTCCTGTCCATAATGCGAGAACTGTCCGATAATGAGTCATGCGAGACTGTGGCTAGCAGCGAGTGTGTGGGAATGAAGAAGTGGATAGGCATGGCAGTTAACTTCCCTTGATTCGTAACACAACTGGGTGGGGCTAGCGGTGTGCGGCAGTGAGATTCGGTGGAATGCTTAGAGCAGAGCGCGTGTCCAACCTGTGGAGATTGGGGTTATCCTCGCGGGTGCTACGGAAAGCGTCGACTGGGTGCGAATCGCAATGGCGGCTGTTGGGCTCAGAGTTCTGCAAGATGGAACCTGCAGTGCGAACGGAGAGGAGCGAACCGAGTGCGTCATAAGAGCGTAATACGCTAGTGCAGTCTGAGCTGTGTCCGAAGCATGATTCCGATAACAATGTCGACAGATGCGAGATATGATCAGAACTGGACGAGGATTTCGCGTGAAGTTGTGTTGTAACCGAACCATAGTGGTGCAGAGCTTCAACGTCAAGCATAGTGCTGGGAGGGACGTGAAGAGAGGTGAGTAAAGGACTCTGCGTGCGGCTATCATTTGGTGGCGGGCATTTATTGCGCGAGACTGGCGATAACTGCGACGTGTGGCGTTGGCGTGATAGAACTTCGTTTGCATATGGCAGCATGCTGGATAAAATCGAGCGAGGGTGGAATGCTGAAACTTGAGAGGTGTGACCTGCAAGAGACTGACGGAAGAGCGTGGGAGGCTCTGAATTGCATTGATGACGGAACTTAGTGTCATCACAAATCGTCGGGGATTTGGTCGTCGGGAGTCGCGTTGAAGCGGGGAGGAACGACGAATACTCATCAGGTCTTGGCGTGTGACAGAGGTCCTTAGAAAGAGGGACTTCGGTACGTGCCTTGAATTGAGTTCCGATGTAGCCAGAGTAGCCATAGGAGGCATGACTGATACGAATCGAAACGAATCTTGTCGTCGGTGGAAAACTAATGCGCCCTCGTAATTCGAACTGGGTGAAATCTTCGAATTGCCGGTGAGACCGAGAGACCATGATTGCGAAACGAGCGCAGAGCCGGGCGGCGGTCGGAGGAGGCGCTTCAGCGGTGGCTGAGACGACAGTGTTCTGCGTATCATGAATCAAAGGTGTTTGGGCATCGTACTGTGCGACAAGCGAGCGTGCGTCTCAGTTGACTGCGAGTGTACCATGGGTATGGCGCAATGTTTGTAGTCTAAACCGAGAGGGGCGGTGAGCGTGCCGTCGCGAGTGCATTGTAGCCTGTGCGGTGTCTGGGCTTTAATCGGAATATGACATATGACGTCATACAAAGCGATGGGAGCTGAATCAGACGTGATGGGACTGGCTAGTAGTGCCGGGAGCAGCATGTCGGGGTAGTGCTCGGAGATGAGGGTGGAACGCAGTCCACTTCTATCTTGGTTGCCGTGTGTCGCGGTACTATGGGCGTAAACAAATGACATGAAGTAAATGCTTGTGTCCCAAACGAGAATGCGGTTATAGTCGCATGGGAAGGTTGCATTTTGTCTCTGCTGCAGTCAAATGCTTTGGAGGAAACCAATGGAGAAACCACGAGCACATGGGTGGCGTCTGGTGGCCAAAGTTCCTGTGGGAGTGGTTGAGGTGACTCCAAAGTAGGATTCCTTCTTGGGTATGACTCAAGCGTTGCGATGAGTTCATGCTCGAGATCATAGTCGTCCATTAGATGACTTGAGGTGGTCGCGAATGAGCGATACGTCGACCTGGTGTCAGGGAGACCGAGGTGGTGCAGTGACCTGACTGGCTGAGGTAGCCGTGCTGGTAAGATTCCAGCGGGTGCGCATAACTCTGCAGAGTGCTGACATTGGCTTGTGCCTGATCTGCAGTCGTGCAGGGAGGCGAGATCGTCTGTGCTAATACGGATTGCAGCGACAGGGAAGGGTCAGGTGCCTGGGAGGCTGAGAGGCGGCCTTTGTCTTCCAGAGGCGAAGGGAACAAGCAAAGCTGTAGCTTCGTCTCGTCGTGATCGGATAGGCGCAATGAGCTTGTGCGCATGATCGTGGTGCGCTTACCTGTGTCTTCATGATGTACCTTTGTGTCCTGTGGTGGTGCTTCTGCGAGCGGGACATATCTTAAGGATTGGTCCATCGGATGGGGTGCATCAGCTATGAATGAGACAGGAGCCAGTAGCAGTGCAAGGTCAGGTGACAGAACGTTTGCGTGGTCGAGTAATTGAGCGTTGGACCTGAGCATCGTCTGCATAGTCTGGAACCGTGCTGTGCAGTTGGTTTGCGTTGTCTCGTCTGCTACATCAATGAGCTGGCTGGTGTAGCTGGCCGTTGTGGTCTTATCTTTCGTCTTGTCGTCCAATAGAGACTGCGAGATAGTACTGGTTGCTATGTGCGAGACTTTAAGTAGCTGTTGAGCAGCTGTTGAGCTGAGTGCTCTCTTGTCTGGCAGTTTCTGTTGCTTTGGAGTTCCAGAGACATGATTGCGCAGCTTCAGACGTCTTGGCATTGGGGATTGCCATAAAGTAACTCGTAAGTTCAAAGTCGGACGTCGGAAAATGCATCGAAAGACCTGTGAGGTCACCAATTGAAATACGCCCTCGTAAGGCGTGCGCGACGTGGTGCGGGCGCGAGCGACTTATGTTGGTGATCTGAAGGTCGTGAGATACGTTGCGGCGCGGAGCGTCGGTGGAAATGACGAGTGTCGTGGTGTTAAAGCGGTGACGCGGAGCATCGAAAGCGTGTCATGCTCCAAGAGCAAAGCGCGTGATGCGGGTGGTCCGAAGTCAGTGCCAAAAGGGGTGTGGCTCGCGGCTGACCTGTCTGCAAGGTAGGGCAGATGGGCGCGTGAGCTGAGATCCCGTGGTGGAGAGTATCCGGCCTGGAATGCTTGGGGTCCAGTGCGGGAATTCGAAAAGAGGGTCGCCGAAGGAGAGTGCAGTAGAACCAAGGGCGATGTAAGGGTCAGTCCTGCTGGGTGCATCCTCAATAGCGGAGATGCTGGGACCAGAGCAGTGAGTGCCGTAGTGACCAGGGTTGCCCTTAGGCGTGTAGAGCATTCGAAGGTGCGGGCATGTGACATGCGTCCTCAAATGAGGAGTGACGTGCTGAGCGATAAGACGCTTTTGAGGGAGGCAACGTACGTGACTTGGGTGCATGTTTGTGGTGGAGCCGGCAGCTGGCGTGGAACGTTTGTCGTGCATTCCAGTGATGCGAAAATGCTTATAGAAAAGGTTCAGGTGGAGCGAGTCTGTGCATAGTGCGCGGAGAATGTTTCCTGAGAGCGCAACGTCGATTTTCCGGAGGCAGCGCAAGCGTGTGGCGTCCAGAAGAGAGCTATGCAAGGGGACATACAGGACCGAAGTGGTCGCAATGGAATCGTGCATAGTTTGCGGCTGATCGGGTCGTTCAGAACTCTCGAAATCTGTGTCTGTTACTGCAGCCATGGGGAAAGGTTTCCAGAGGCTTGGTCGCGGTGAGACATAAGGATCGGCAGTCAAAAGGATTGCGTCCTCTGACCGAAAGTTAGGGAGCGGGTGATCAGGTGCTGCGACTGGTGCTCGTGCGAAGACATCCATCAAATCGTTACATGGTGGTCGCAGATGGGTCCATGCAACCTGCTGAGCAGTGTCATCCAGTGCATCCGACCGAGAAGGTGGATGGTGGGTGCAGCAGCAAGCGCCGGTGAGCGGCAGTGCGCGCCTGTCTTCGAGGAGGAGGCGGCGAGGCGGAACCAGCTTCGAAGTGATCGGGAGCTGCTGATCGAGAGATATCGAACAAGGCGGGAGTGCCTGGTGAATCTGAGCTGATACCTGCAGGTGCGGTGAGTGCCTGCGAGTATGGTGACCGTGGGACCGTTGACAGCGTGTCTTGTCCTTGTGGATTCGGCATTGCAGGGTCATTGGTGGTGCTTGGATCAGGCGGCTGATCTGGAATGGTCGAGGAGACCATCTTCGAGACTAGTGAAGTGGGTCTTGCTTCTTCGCTGTATGCATCATACCAGGGGGCTGAATCGGAGGGGATGTTGTCAGTGGCCTGCGGCTCTTGTGCCTGGGGTATAGAATACGGCGGAGCCTTAGGTTCTTGGGTGTGGTTGCCATAGTCGATGTAGGCATAATACTCGGGAACATCTCGAGGTGTCTTTTTCTTTGACTTGTCGAAAGTGGGAACGAGGTGGCTTGGTGTTTCTTCGACAAGATTGCTTCCTGGGCCGTTGTGCCCGAAGAGAGAAGAAGCCCTTATGCATGTCTTGGCAGCATGATGGTGAGCATGACCATCTGGCAAAGAGCTGTCTTTTGATAGTTCGGAACTTGTCGACTCTTGATGTGGGTGGTCTTGATTCTTGGTGGGACTTTGCACGTGGTGATCGTCGCTGGTGGTAGGGGTACGGTCGCCGGTGAATGTACGCCCTCGCAACTCGGACGCGGGGATGTGGTCGAGTTGGAATGAACCAGGTGGCTGATAAGGGGGGCGGGTGCAAAGGGTTCAGGGGGTGCCAAAGAGGCGAAGAGTGAGTGGGTAGAGGAGGAGGGGCCAGAGATGAGAACAGAGAGACGGAGTGGGTGGTGAACCAGGAGAACCAGGTCCAGGGCATCCGTAGAGGTGGTGATGATACTCGGGGAGAATCGGGGAGAGGCATTGGAGGTTGGTTCGGAAGGGGATGAAGGTTGGTTGTGGATGGGGAAAGGAGGTGAAAGATGCGATGCAGCATCTTGGGTGGGGTGGGTGGCATCCAAGGAGGTAAGAATGGTTTGGAGGACGGCGTTGGTTTCAAAGTGGGAGTTGCGGATGTCAGCGTGGGCAGTTTCGAGTGCCTTGAGCTGGGTGTGGGTGAGATGGAGTTCAGCGTGGGTGGAGACCAGTTCGTCGGCTTGGATGGCGAGCTGGGCAGTGGCGAAAGCCAGGGCGGCGTCGGTGGTGGTGAGTTTGTTGGCTGTGGAGGACAAAGCGTCATCCTTGCGAATGAGCATGGCCTTGGTTGCGGCCAATTCAGCGGTTTGGGAGCGGAATGCAGCCGTAGTGGTGGCCAACTCGCGTTGGAGCGCAGACGGAGGTGCATTGGAACTTGGAGAAAGGAGGTGGGTGTTCGCTTGAGTGGGGACGGAGGAATTGTCGTAGTCAGGGAATGCATAGTCACGCGGGTGGAGGAGCAAATCGGGGAAACAGCGACTTTCGAAAGGTGATGAAGGTCTGTCAGGAGGGTCCGATGGTTGGGCGGCAGTAGCTTGAGCCGCGGGAGGAGCTGTGGTAGAAATGGAAGTGCCGGGGCCGTCGTGGCCGTAGGTGGCATGGTCTTGTGGATGGAGAGGAAAGTCATGAGGAGAGTGACTTGCGGAAGATGATGG
>JAQMWT010000119.1:0-145791 GCA_029834535.1 Chrysophaeum taylorii
GCGATCGCGGAGCCGGATTCGAAAAAGGCGACGCCGCGCAGTAAGCCCCTAAATTCTCCTTTACTCCACAGGTGGTGGGATGAATGACGAGATTCGAGCGACTATATCGGTCGCCACCGAACTAGTGAATCTTGCATTCTCTACACGGTCCGGACACGCCGTGCGCGCCCTGATCAAGCGCGCCGACAAGGGAATTCCAGAAGGACCATTGCCGTGGGAAAGTTCCCCGGCCGGATACGTTTTGTCGCGAAGTGACGACGCGCGATTTGGTGCTAACCGACGCGCAAACCGGGTTACCGCTGCCGCAGGCGAGCGGGGTGAGATCGCAACTCCACGGATAAGGCATTGTTTGCCGGCAGAGACGAGTTCTGCCGCCCACCGTTTACGATTAGAATTTTGTCGGTGGAAGACGCCACGCAACGACGATATTACGCGTGTCGTGGACGATTAGAAGTTCCGGAGCCGAAGGAATCACGAACGAAGACGATTCAACCATTTTGGACCCTGTCTGATCCTCGGCCGACTAGAACGAGCCAGAGCCGATATGAAAGACGATGATGCTGCCCGTCGAGCAGCTACGATATGAAGAACCGCCAAGCCGTCAGGATGAGACGAACGAGCGGAATGACGATGATGATGGATGTATGATGATGATGAGAGGGCTACGATACAGAAGTTTTACGAGGAAGAAGAGCTAAACTACAACTACAAGCCCACGGAGAGACCGGCGGAGACATCGACAGCTCCGTCAACGCGTGCAGAACCCCCCGTATGCAACGAAAATGAATGAGATTTACTACGAAGCTCCCACTTGCGGGCATTACGCGAAGAGACGAACGCGCGCAAGAACGACTTTTTAAAAAAAAGACTCTTTCTTTTAGGGGAAGAGAACGAACGAAAGAACGGCTACACCGGAGGAGATAAAAATAATGCGAGAGCAACTGCGTAGGCCAATGCTCGAGCAGACGCCCTCCAAGATCAAGCAAGCGCGTTGGCACGGAAATAAGATGAATTGCGTATGCCGAATCGCCCGAGGCGAGCGAAAGCGGTCTCGAGGAGAATTCCGACTTCGAAGGTACCGCCGCCCACGCGAACGCGCGAGCGAAAGTCAGGAAGCCGCGCGACGACGACGACGACGAGTCGTCCGAATGACCGAAACGTCGTTAAACTACGATCAAGAGCAATCCAAGTTGAAGGAGCTCACCCCAAACCAAAATCCCCACAGAATCGAAGAATTTGACCGAAACGTCGTTAAACTACGGGTCGAAGCCGTCTACCGCTTCTAACCCGGTGTCACCGTTGGTGGCACGATATGATTTGTCGTCAGCTGACACAACCCTCGGTCTTGACGACGCGCCGGAGTTATGTGTGAATCCGATTTACGAGCCCCGTGCAGCCGATGACGCCCAAAGTAAAGGACCGCCGCTGCACCCGCCGCTGCTACGCTCGATGCTATGAGTTTACCTCCGAACATTCAAGTGGATGGCACGTCGCCTCCACGATCGATCGACGATGCGTCGCAGAGGATTACCTCGAATGATAAGCGCGCACCTGAGTACACACCCATCGAACGTCACGTGCCCTTTGGTGGCCAGTTTTTGACAGATATGACGTCGGGGACGACGCCTTCTTCTTTTGCAGCCCCCCCCGACGAACCGACTGCAGACGTTTTTGCAGATGTTTTATTCCCTTTGACGATGGCAGACAATTCGTGTGCCGACATTTTTAGTGACGAGGCGATTGCCGATATTCGAAGCGATGGAGTGGATGAGAGGCCGAGTGAAACGGCCGAGAAAATGAATACGAAAGCGGAAGAGATGAAGAATCTTATAACGCATGAACTGCCTTTGGAGCTCAGTGAAAGCCCTGGCGTATTACTCACGAACGAAGAGTTCAAAGATTTTCAGCCTGCATATGATGATGGCTACGTGATAAAGAAAGATCCCGAACATACTATGAGGATGAGTATAGCTGCCGCCCGGAACCGAATTTGGATGGGACGATCAGCATGGATAATAGGAAGATGAGCATACCGACGTTAAGGATACGAGCTCAATGTTTCCTGAGGAAGAAACCGCCAGAGCGGAAAGAAGTACAATTCCGACCCCGAGGCACGGAGTTATTGGCCAACCGAGATTTAATTTACGTTTGGTCGGAGTTTTGGCAAAAGACGACGAAGGCGTCGATGTTTGGATAGACGAGACGATTTGACCAGTTCGGAATAGACTTGGGAGCAGTCGCCTACAGTTCGGAGATCACATTGAGTAGAGCAAAGGACGATCCAGAGGTACTGCTGCAGGACCTGCCGAACTGACGCCAGAGAGAGACAAAGATAACAAGAGCCCCAGTCGAAGTTCGCGCCGGCACAGACGACGACGATCGCGCGACGACGAATACGACGGAGGCCGACACCAATATAATTTGAGTTTTTTGAGCGCAACGCTCGCATTTACGACCCCTTGCGGTCAACAGTTACCATTAGGAGTGACGGTGTACCCGAACACGTACACCCGCACCGACGACGCAGCCGACGCCCTTGCCGCGGCCGCATTCGAAGATCTTGCTCGCCCACCGATGGACGAGCCACACAACAACGTGCTGACCAATCGTCGGTCTTTGGCACAGATTTATGAGCAGATGTCGAGCGATGAGCTCGAAGATTCGAGCGAGGAACTTGAAGCTACACGATACTGGGAAGGCGATTCAGATTCGGAAGATGAAGAAGCTACACTCTGTGAACCAGTGTCTGCGTTAACGTTATTTGACGAGTCGTCCATGGACGACCCACCGTTTATTTTTGATGAGGAAGCCCTCGATGCCATCGGCTTATCTTTGGACCCTCCAGAGACGACCGTTGGCGACCGAACTGGCTGTGAGCCAGACATGAATTTCTGCAGTGATAGCTCGTGCGCGCATTCGTCGGATGAGACGATGACAAGCGCGAGTATGGCAGACGACGATTTTACGACAGAGTTGACGTCGGGGACGACGCCATCTTTTCCTGCGGACCCCCCCGAAACGGTTTCGATTACTACGGATCGAGACACGGATACGCCGCCGGAAGAAAAGGATAGATTTATGAAGAAGATTAGCAGCGTTCTCGAGTGTGACGAAGACGAGCAGACGTGGAACCTGCAGGATTGGTGGACGAAAGCTCAGAATTTCTTGCTGAAGAAGCCACCAGAACAACCGCGCAGCTGCAGACTCAAAGCTGCAGCTGACACGGAACCGATCGCCGATGCTGATGAGGATCAGCAGGCGACGAATGAATTTACAGATGCATTCTGGAAAGACGAAATGAATGATTTATGGGAGGGGTCCTTTGCTTCCGTGAACTACGAAGACCAGGATCCCCTACCAGCACGGATTCCCTCTGAGATTGTCTTGGAGGAAGAGCGAAAGCCGCCAGATAAAGAGGCTTCCGCGAGCATTATGGCGAAGACGCCAACAACAGATAATACGAAAGCTCAAGCCGCGGTATCGATGCCCAACCCCGGAGATGAGCGATTCAGAGCCCGATGTGCTCACACTTCGTTGACGCCGCGAGATGGCAAGACGATCGAAGATGATTTGATTACCCTCAGTTGCTTAGATACGGGTACTTTAACGTTTATAGCCTGCCACATCTACAGGAATCGTGACGGACCGAAATTCTCGACGACCATTGGTGTCGATGGAATGGCAGATGTTTCTTATATTTGCCGAGAAATGGTCAAAAAGTTGACCAGAGATCAGTTGATTTTCGATGAAGGCGAACTTCCGATTAAGCGCAAGCTGTACGGATCAGGATTGAATACGACGACGATCCATCGTTGGATCGCCCTTCGGGTCGCTTTCGCCGATGACTTTGCCGCTCCCATTGTTGCTATTGTAGCAGATACGAATTATCTGTTCCTGTTGGGAGGGCGCGATATACGAGTTTTAGGAGCCATCGTGGATTTTCCCCATGATCGGATCTGTTTTTGTCGAACCCAAGTCGTCTACGGGCGCAAGAAGATTAAAGTTAAGGATGAACGAGTCGATGCACCAATCGTGACCTTTCGGTCTATTTACGATCGAAATCCGATAACCGTACCGATTTACAATCATCAACACGATGCCTTTCGGTAGAGTCTCGACCTGGTCAAGACTCGAGTTTACGCTCGTTTGAGCACGATTAAAGATCTCCGAAGCCCGCCGCCGGAACGTAAGGTAGCCTTGGCTACGCGGGGACATGCTACGACCAAATTCTCCCCAGCTCCGGGAGAAGACGCGCGAGAAGTAATCGCTTATGCCGCGCGCACGATTCAAATCGAGCCCGGTCGAACGTACAATCTACCGGTTATTTTGTCGAAGCCTATGGAAAAAGGACAGGTTTTCGTCGCTACGTTTGCTGAGAACGAGCAGTTGGGAGTTGTCGAAGGAATGTGTTCTTCTTGCGAAGAGCGCAACCGGTCCGCTGCTCGGGTGGCGGTTACTGCCACGGAAGAAGTGCCGACGGTCGTCACTCAAGGCGAAGTCCTTGCGATTGGCGATATCGTTAGATACGAAGATGAGTTGAACGTCTCTACGATCAATGAACTTACGAAAGAATGTGAAGAAGGATACGACAAGGGGAACCTTTCTTTCACCGTTTCTGTCGCTAGTCACTTGACGCGATGCGACGAATCTCCCCCGCCGATGCTGCTGAGCACGATGCAGAAGGACGCTACGACCGCCATGGCGGACAAGTCCACCCTCAAACGACCTGAAGGCAGCAACGATTTCGCTCGAAGGTCGGAAGAAGATGAAAAGAAATGCCGCGAGATCACCGAAGCGGAGATCCGCCGCCGATATGAAAAGGTTCAATGGCTTCCAATCACTTATCGCAAGGTGGTGATGCTGTTCAGTGGAGCCGGAGGCAGTACTTTAGGTCTCCAACGAGCCAACGAAATGTGTGGGACGTCACAACCAAATTTAGACGTTCCGCCAGATTCTGAGCGAGATCGGGAACCGAAGATTAAGAGCGAGCCGAGTGTTCGTGTCAAAGGCGAGAGGATCAACAAAAGCCACCCGGAAGTGAAACTAAAATACGAGAAAAAGTTCGATGTGCCATGGAAAGATGCGCCGCGCGATGCCGAGGGTGCACCACTGCCGCAGACTCCTGAGCATGTCAAGGACAACGAAGCAATGAAAGTTAAAATTCCTACGAAGGAAGAAGTTGACAAGGTTGTGCAGGAGCTGGGAATTCCTGACAATCCGCACTTAGATGACGATGCGAAACTGATGCTCCGTCACTGTGTGCAATATTCTTGGGCCTTTTTCGACCCGATTATGAGACCTGTGGACTCGCCTCCTGTGTCTCTACGATTCAAAGACGCGAATCCGCGACCGATTAAGATGACACCCTACCGATTGACGCCTGCGAAGCTCGATTGTCTCCGCAAGCAGATCAGCGAGTGGTGCCGGGATGGAGTCATTCGTCCGGCCAACTCACCTTGGGACTTTCCTGTGTTGATGCTTCCGAAGAAAGGAGCTGAGATTGGAACGTCAAACGCGTTCCGTGCTGCAGTTGACTTACGTCAGCTCAACGATCAATTGGTCAATGACAGTTGGCCACACATTCGACAAGATGATGCTTTAGCCTTTCTCGCGATGAGACGATGGCGGACATGCATTGATATTAGATGGGGATACCACAACCTTCGTCTAGATCCGGCAGCGCAGGACGCTGTCACGATGGTTAGCCCACTTGGCGCTCACAGTTTCTTGCGATTACCTCTAGGTGTGAAGACAGCCGGAGCTCTTTTCTGCAAGCAAATGGCGAGCGACCTTTCGAAATGGATGTATCAAGACTTGGTTGCGTTTGTTGACGATATTATGATGGGATCCGACGATCTTCATCGACATTTACAAGTTTTGATCGAAGTGATGTGTCATTTGGCACAGAGAGGGTACAGCGGTCGAACCGCGAAGTTCCACCTTCTCAAGGATGATATAGAATTTCTGGGACACATTTCTACCCCAGAAGGCTTGAAGCCGAATCCAAAGACGCTGGAAGCACTGCAGAAGATGCCGATTCCAGGTACTTTACCGAATACTTCCCCGAAGACCCAGATACGCTCTTTCATCGGCATGAGTAATTACTGCCGGCGATATGTGAAGGGCTACTCGAAGATTGTGGAACCGTTAAGACGATTATGCCTCGAAGGTGTAAAGTTCGAGTGGACGCCCGAGTGTCAGAAAGCTTGGGATACGATTATTTAAGCTTTGGTTGATTCCCGTGGAGTCTACCACGCCGATTATGATCTGCCTTTTCAGATCCGATCCGATGCTTCCAAGGATGGACTTGGAGCATATCTCTTCCAGATCGTCGAAGTCAAGGACGATGCCGGAAGAGTGACTCGAGAAGAACGAGTAATTGAATACTGGAGCCGAGCTGTGCCGAAGGAGATGCGGAATTATGAGCCTCGTCGGCTAGAGCTGCTGGCAGTTATACTTTCTCTAGAGCACTTTCGAGCCTACATCGAAGGGCACCGTACTGTTTTGGAGACCGATCACCGAAATTTGACGTTTTTACGTAAGGCGACGCACTCGTCTGGACAGCTTGCTCGTTGGGCGATGCGCCTCGCCAATTTTGACCCTGAACTTGGTTACAAGCCGGGAAAGTCACCGGGAATGAGTATCCCTGACTGTCTCTCCCGCAACCCGATTGATCATGTCATCGAGACTGACGAGTTTGGAGAACCTTTGAACCACGCGTATTTAGTGTTCCAAGAGCTTCCCCGACCTGTTGATGACCGAGGAGTTCCCGTCTCTGGCTGCCACTTCATAATGTCGTTTATTACGACCGAACTGCCGGAAGACGGAGACGAAGACCCTGAAAAGGATCCGATGAAATTGGCTACGTCTCACGCGACGAGACAACGTCGGAAGAACCGTGCGCGTGATGAGCCACAGATCTTCAAGGACGCAGCCGCTTACAAAGATTATATCAATAAGATACCCGATAATATGACGCTCGCGGAGATCGCACGTGAGCAAGAATCTGATGCTACGTGCGAGGATATTCGCTACCGAATGGCCCAAGGTCAGACGCCACGACGTTCCCGAGCGAACGAACGATTCGAAGTCGTTAAAGATGTTCTTTACCGCATTTCTGCTGATTTGCACCCGATGATTGTTGCACCTGCTACGTTGCGCAAACGCATTATTCGACTCTATCATGACACTCCGGTTAACGGTGGTCATATGGGACGTCACAG
This sequence comes from Chrysophaeum taylorii, assembly GCA_029834535.1. Classification (NCBI taxonomy): domain Eukaryota; class Pelagophyceae; order Pelagomonadales; family Pelagomonadaceae; genus Chrysophaeum; species Chrysophaeum taylorii. Next base: position 7,224 of record JAQMWT010000119.1, read on the forward strand.
TACCGTCCAGGCTATCCAAGAACGATTTTGGTGGCCCCACATGTCGAACGAAGTTGGAGTCTTCATTGCTGAATGCTTAGTTTGTCAGAAAGCTCGTACGCCTGAGCCGAAACGAGCTGGACTCCTGCAGCAGCCCGTCTACGATGGTGATGGTGCTGTTCTTTGCATGGATTTATTTGGACCCTTGCCCAGCGCTGGTCCCGAGACGTATCTTCTAGTATTTTTTGATCCGTTCTCGCATTTCTTGATTCTGGATGTTTTGAACGATAAAACCGCTGAGTCTGTCCTCGAGTCTTTTGTCATTAACATTCTCCTCAAGGGCTACTTGCCCCAGATGATTCGTACCGACAACGGTAAAGAGTTCGTGAACAAGTTGATGCGCGAGTTTTGCCATCTCTTCAACACCCGATACCAAACTACGATTCCTTATCATGCCCAGTCGAACCCGGCTGAGCGTGTCAACCGATTTATCAAGGCCTTCCTCCGTGCTTGCCTTCAAGGCCGGAACATCACGGATTGGCCTGACTTTGCTCATTATATTGCGTTTTGCTACAACCGCAAGTTTATTCCAGGCACGCAGATTTCGCCCTTTATGCTACGCCTGAACCGTCAGCCGATGCTACCGACTGACTACACGCTCATGGATTTTGATACACGATTATTGCCGAAGACTCGCTCTGATGCAGTCGCCGAGACTCGCGAACGATTGAAATATTATACAAAGATCGTCCGCGAGGCTCGTGATAAAGCTTTGAAGAAACAGCGATTGGCTGACAATGCTGATCATGTTGATGTTGAATACAAGGAAGGATCGCACGTTTTGCTCTACATCCCTTTCCTTCAGAACAAACTTCGACCGGAATGGCGAGGACCGTTTATTATCAAGGAACGCCTCTCCCCGGTCACCTATAGGATTGAGTCTCTCGACTCTCCGCCCGAAGAACGACGTGTTCATGTAAGTCAGATCACGCCGGTGATGGTACCTCCGATCGTTGATCAAACCATCCGCAAACCCGAAGAAACCTTCCGTGATGATTATCAGCACGGTAAGTTTGTTGTTTTCCGGATTCCTGACCGGAAGCGCTCTGATTGGCGCAAGAAGATTTATGTTGCCGAAGTTTACGAGCCTTACGATTACCAAAATGATCGTGTCGCTCTACATTTCTATTCCGATTTGGGTCCGAATGATGATGTCGCTTATTTCAAGCCGACCTCTCACCTTTCGCACCGCAAGCTCAAGCCCGAATTCAAGGACGTTGAAGGTCGAAGTTTCACCGACAAGTCCCGAATTTCCTCCAACACAACTCCTTGTGTCACGGATTTCGCTCCGCACGAGATTGACGTGTTGGTCCCCAAGTTTACTTTACGCAGTGGTCGAGTTCCTGAACCGATCATCACCCGCGTTTACCAGAAGATTCGTTCACGAGATGCTCGTAAGGCGAAGCCGCGCTCCTCGCGCTAGCACCTCGCTGGGGCAGCTCGAATTCTTACCAGGGGAGTCCTGTGGCGGCAACTCCCGTCTCCTAAGGCTTACCCCTCTTCTAGGGCCCCCCTTATCAGGGGCACCCTACTCCGTTCCGATGATGTCAGAGTTTTCTATGACATCATCTTCCTTTTCCGTGACACGTATCACCCTGATGTCTGATTTCGATTATCCTTGATCATAAAGCAACAGCCGATCATAAAGCAACAGCAGCTATCCTCAAGTTGAGAGGACCAGGCGCAGGAGTTGTTTGTGGTCGCGTGGCAGGAGAACGGCCATCCTCGTCCAGTGATCCCACCAAGGGCACGGACGCGATGGCGAGCCAGGATTCGAAGGCACGCCAGGTAGCCCCTAAAATTCTCCTTACGCCACAGCGCTATCAGAGTACACCCTTTCACGGTACACTCCGCCAGATCACTCCACCAGAGAGGGCGGCGCCATCAAAGTACATTCTTTCACGGTACACTCCGCAGGCTTACTATACAGGGGCAGACAGACGAGGACTCTGGCGAACACTCAGTGACTTTATACACCCAGATTTGCACCTGCGGCTTGAGATCCCTTCTCCGGGAGTCTTTCCTGTGCCAGCCTGTCGCATGGCACCCGTTAATGTATAGAGCGCAAATGGGTTTAGGGGTGGCTCTCGGCAAACCGGCAAATAGAGGTGACGGTGCACTCGAAGGATCGTGCCTGTGGTGCGCTCCGCCGGAGTGTACTTGTTTCTTAGTATATCCCGCAATCACCATTCTCCAGGCACGAGATGCTGACAATCTAGCTCGACAAAACCTAGCAGGATAATAGCGCGCGACAGCAACAAGCAATAGCAATATGAACAAGATTAACCTGAGCGTGAACGACGGGGCTGGTAAAACGGTGTCCTACGAAAGTCGAAGCGCCCAACGAGTCAAGCGCGAGCGCAGATACCCCCTACTCATGGCAACAGCGCAATAGAATCGAAAGCTCTATCTTCGCACTCAGTAGCGAGCGAGAGGCGTGGTTTGTGGTAGTTACTTGGCCGTGTAGAAAGCGAATTGCGGGCAGAGAGGAAGGTTTTGAGGGGCGAGAGAAAACGATAAGAGCGCAGCCGGATGCTATCTCATACGAGAGCCATTCTAGACTCCTATACAAAGCGACGTCAGCCGTTCAAGTCCGGAAGTGGTGTCGGTGAATTAATTTGCTCGCGGAAGTGTGGGCATAATCAAACTCTCGGAATAGCACAAAACCCGCCGAGCGCGCTCCGGGCGCACACTTGCCAAGTGGCCTCCTGGCGCTGTTTCCGGTGTTCAACTTGCGTTTTTTTTTTCCACCGCGGAGTACCGGTGTACAGGGAAGTTGCTGTGATTGCGCCCCAAGCTCGCCGAAGCGACTGAACCGGAAGGCACGCAGACCACACTCGTCCCACCCGCGCCGGGCATAAAGAAAAACAAAGCGAAAAGAGAAAAGGCACAGCAGCATTGCTCGCCGAGATACCGCTAGGCGGACTCTGCCCGTCTCCGTGCCCCGAGCGCGTACCATTGATTCAGCTGGACGTCGGAGGAGCGAAAGGGCGGGCTGGGAATGGGGCGAGACGGTCGGACAGGTAGGTAGAGCGTCGCAGGGTAATATGGTAGCCATACGAGGGACAAAAAAAAAAAAATGCAGTGCGCGCGAGAAGAGACGCGCTGATCGTATCAACGCGCACTTTCCCGGATTTGCGTTTTATCCACGTCTGCAACACAGATGTGCCCTCCTCGTCGGTTTCCGCACTAGAACTCGGTATTGGGGGGCTTTTGGGCGTGTGCGTCGGGCGCGAGGCCGTGGTGCCGACTGGAGGAATAATGGTTCGGAGGCGGACCCATGGGATCGTTGGCGGGGCTCGTGTGTTTTGTGGGTGTTTTGAGAAGGTTCGCGGAATCGTCGAGATCCCCGACGGTGCCGCCGAAGCCGCGGGTGGGGTTGAAGGCGAAGGGTTTGAAGTGGGCCGAAGTGCGTGATTTGGTGTGGTAGTCCACAAAAAGATCGCGCTCTGATGATGATGAGGTGCGGCAATCTTGTCGGTCGCACACGTACCAGGAGAGGATATCGTGGTTTTGCCACCTTTGGCCGGTGGCGGCGGTGAAGCCGATGTAGGCGGCGCCGTCGCCGCCGAGGCCGAGGAGGTGTGGGAGATTGAGGGGGATCGCGATAGCCGGGTGATCGGCGGCGATGCCATCGTCGAGCCAGACCAGAAAGAGGCCGAGGCGTCGATGTTCGCCGGCGTCGCGCATGAAGCGGTCGGCGTGTCGTGTCGCCTCGAAATAGCCAAAGTAAGTGAGGTCGACGTCGGGGAGGTAGGCTATCTTGGCGAAGTGAATGGCGCCGTCGGCGAGATCGTGGGGTACGAAGGGTACGAGTCTGGCATCGTCGGAAAATGCCGAGTTGGGACCGTTGCCTCTCGATCGGAGCTCGACGTGGTCGACGGGAGCGGCGTCGGCGGTCGGGTTGTAGTCGAGGTCAAACTCGACCGCGAGCGAGGCGCGGATACCCGAGTAGCCGAGGTGGCCACCGCCGGCCCCGAGGGCCTTAGTGCCGTTGGGGTCGACGTGGACGACGAATGCCAAGCCATCGCCGCCGGCGACGGCGCAAATCTCGAACATCTCGAGCGACAAATCGAGGTCGCGGTGGCGCGAGCAGTGGCGCGAGGGCGCCGTGATCTTGAAGCTGAACGTTGTCTCGAAGCCGCCGGCGACGGGAGCGGCGAGGTGGTACCAGGCAGAGCCGCGAGTCCCCGGCCTTGATGGTGTCAGTCGCACCCTCCCCGCACACAGCGACTCTTCTTCGGCGCCTTGTGTCTTCTCGGTCCTTGTCGTCCTCTCGAACGACGTCTCCGAATCCTCGCCAAAGACGGTCGCCAAGGCGGCGCCGTTCGAAGACTCTTTGTCCTCGCGCGGGCCGTAGCTCCGGATCTCGACGTCGGCGCAGGCGCTCGTGGACGCGTCGCCGTTGAGGACGAGGCCCTGCGTGCTGTTGAAGTCGACGAAGACCAAGTCTGCCGTCGCGGGAGGCGTTAGTATAATAATTAGGGCCCACATACATACATACCCGGGTATCGAAGGAGTGTTGAGAAAATCAATTCAAACCCTCAATTATTTAACATTCTCATTTTTTTCGACTTTATTATTCACTCTTATGTGTCGGGGACTCGCGAAGCGCGCGCGGGCGTGGGCGTGGCGCGCGGGACCGTGGCGGGCGTGCGGCGGGGCGCTGGTGGTCGCGGGCCTCGTGGTGAACTTCGATTCGCGGTGGGGGGACTGGGGCTCGGACCGAGTGATCAAGTCGACACCCGACCAAATGTACGAGCCGACCTACCCCGTGGCGGGGCCGGCGGCGTCGTTCGGGGTGATCTACGCGGCCAACGGACCCTTCCTCCCGCGCGCCCTCGAGTCGGCCATGGCCCTCGGCGAGGGCGCGAACGCGACCATATTCTCGGACGCAAACGGGACGCGCGTTTGCGAGCGCCTAACGAGAAGGCTCGGGCGCGCGAGGGCCGACGGGCTCGCGGGGATCCGGTGCGTGGCGGCGCCGCCGGCTATGGTGTCGTGGGGTTTCCGCGCGGCCAAGCTCTGGGCCTTCACGGCCGCACCGTACGACAAGACGCTCTACGTCGACGCGGATGCCTACCCGTGCGCGGGCTTCGATTGGCTCCGGCACGAACTCGGTCCCGCGCTCGAACGGTACGACATCCTCGCCGCGCACTCGAGCTTCCGAAAGGGCTTCCCCCACGCCCTCCACTGGCTGAACGCGGGCGTCATCGCCTTCAACTCGCGCTCTTCGAGAGCCCGCGGCGTCTTCGAGACCTGGCTCGCGACTTACCGGCAGGCCGCCGAGGCCACCGCCGTCGCGACGGACCAGCGCCTCTTCAACGAGGCGGTCCTCCACTCGGCCGCGCGACCGATGGCCCTGCCGCCCGAGTGGAACTGCAAGTCCAATTACAAGTCCGTCCGCTTCGAGTGGGCCAAGCACCTCTCCCCGGCCCTCTATCGCAAGGTTCGCAAAAATTGGCGCTGTTGCGGGGTCGCGTCGATTGGCGACTGCGTCATCGACCACGAGTGCCACTTCCCCAACGCTCGCGACCTCTCCTTCGCTGCGCAAGAAGTCCTGGCGCGACGACAAAGACGACGAGGAGGAGGCATGCGGCGGTGAAGCGCCTACTTTATTACACAAAAAAAAAAACGACATCATTCTCTCTGTCATTTTGTTCTTCTTCGGAGCGGGCCGAGGCCGTGAGTGGCTCGGACGGCGTTGGCCGCCGCGAAGAGCCCGTCGTCGCTCTCGAGCAGCTTGGACAGCTGGCCGGTCGACCCCCCGAGGAACCGCGCACAGTCCCCGACGGCGCCGCCGTGGGCGTCGAGGGCGTCGAGGAGCAGCTGTTCGGCAAGGGGCCTCATGTCAGACTTGCGGCCGACTGGACCCTCCCGAACCCACGGCAGCAGCCCGCGCAGCTCGCCCGGCATCTCCTCCTCGATCCACGAATCTGTCGTTCGGACGGTGTGGGCGATGCGCGTCTTGAGCCGCCGGAGCGCAACGGCCTTGTTCCGGTGCTGGGACCGATCCTCGGCCGCGTTCACGACGATCGACGTCGGCTCGTGCGTCAGCCGGACAGCCGACTCGATCTTGTTTCGCTTCTGCCCACCCGGACCCGAGTCGCGCCGGTAGTCGACGCGGCACTGCCGGAGCAGCGCCTCGTCGCTCAGACGGAGGTAGCTCAGGGGCCGCTTGTTGAGGGCGAACGAGTAGCTCAGGGGTCGGTTGTTGAGGGCCAGCAACAGACAGAGACGCATGAGGTCGACTGGATGAAGTCTTAGTCACACTAAAGGGTAAGGGTTTAGCGACAAACGACTTAACCTATCATGATGGGTGAGCCGCCCGATTCGGAGCGCGCCTACCTCCAGAAGATCCGGGACTCGCTCCAGGTCATCAGCGACCTTGAGGTCGAGCAACTGCGGCTCGCGCACTTCTTCTCGCTCACGAACACGATGCTCAATGACCCCGCAGCGATGCAACAGCTCGGCGAGCCCCCTGCGGCCGCCAGCGAGAGACTAAAGCCCGAGGCGCCCGCCGAGGCGGCTTCCGCCCTCACCGAAAGCGACTTCGAGCAAGCGTTTCTCCACTCGCTCGCCCCGCTCGCCGTGGCCGACAGCCGGGGTGCCTTCGTCGACTGCAACAACAGATTTTCACAGCTCGCGGGCTTGTCCCGGACCCAGCTCCAGACGAAAACCGTCTTCTCTCTCGTCAGACCCATCCATCTCGACGACGCCGTTGCCGCCTTCAAGCACGTTCTCAGCCGCGAGACCGACCCGGGCACCGCTTACATTCTCGACGCGCACGCCGCCGCGCCTGATGAGCACGGCGCGCGTAGGCCCCTCACGCTCGCCATCTCTCTCGTGCCCGCCTCCAAGGACCACGCCCCTGACGTCCTCACGCACATCTGCATCCGCATCCGCACCGCCGACTCGGCGCCGCCTTTCTTGGATCGACAGCCGACACAACGCGCGGAACCTCCCTATCCGCGCGCGTGAGACGTGTCTGAGCCTTCTATGGCCGTTGTATTATTATATCCCGAGAAATTCGTGGACAAGTTCTACGTTGAACTGCGGTGGGTGGAGGCTGCGCAGCCGCCGTTGATCTCCTTGGGTGCAAGGTTGAGGTACTAAGGGGGTTTTGAGACACCTGGTGCCGCTTAACCTCCTTCTACTCGGGGCCGTATCGGCTAGCGCTCGGCTCGCCTACTCCGCGGTCTCCACTAGCTCCCGCGCAGTGCGTCCACGCTGTCGAGTTCGATCCGTTTAAGTGTTGTAAAACGTTTCTGTTTTTCTGTTGCTTCGACGCAATCCGGCGGTACCAGGAGTCGCCGGGGAGTATGGCTTGGTTTTCCTACGGAATAACTGGCCCGCGAAATCTTCAGTGTCTAGCCTGCGGTTAAAATTGACGCTGGAAACGCCGTCAAGGATAGGCTGACCCGCACGCTAACAACAGTGCTCGGAACTGAGGTGCGTTGTGGCGATGATAAGGTAAATGTGCTTTGCAACTATTTGTCGGGCGTCCGAGCGAGGTGCGGTGTGTTCAGAAGATGACAATTGAGCCTAACGTCCGTACTTAATACCTCTGTGGCCATGGCGTGGCGTACGTTGCGCAGGGCGGTTGAATCACAAGAGAGCTGTTTGATGGGACTCGGCGATGACCCCGACTAGGTCCCGCGTACTTATCTCCGCCCGTCAGGCACATCCGTCCTACCCCAAAAACCCACCCACATCCTTCATGCTCCCCACACGGTAACCAACGAAACATCGCCACCTGGTACGAAATTCGGCAGAACGGTTTGGTCCATCTGGACTTGTGCGTGGTGGGGTTGCAGATGCTCATGTTGTTGCTAGTATCTGGCTTCACGTCTTGAACGAAGAAGACCACCCTTTAAGGTACTCGTAGGATGAGACACGTGGTGGCTCAACCGGCGTCGCAAGACAACATTCCCGTGGGCTCAGATCCCGCGTGAGACCCTGCGGCTAGTATGCAACTTACAACCAAGACCGCGATTCGCGCGATGATCACGGTTGTTAAGCCACGATCTGTGACTGCTGCGACGCGCCCGCGAAGCCACGGTAATCTCCGACAACCTCGGCGCCATCGCGGTGCGGCGGCAGGCGCGGAAGCGTTCAGCGCGATGGTGGGTCGGCCCGCAGATCATTCGCCACGTCTTCACGATCTAAATGACGCGACCGAACTGAATGTTAGACCGGCGTGCGAATGGCAATTTTCGCCGGCATGCACAGCTTTTCGGTGAGGAACGGCTGCCTACGGCCAACATCTCTCGACGTGCTCTTGCGCAACGTGAACACGGAGAGGAGCCTAACTCCATGCTGGAGCCGACGTGTTTTGGAAGAACCGACGGCCCCAACTTCCGCGCAGGTGCAACGCTCGAGCGCTTCGTTGCAAGGAGGCATTGTCGTTGGGTGACGGCGCGCTCTGGGGATGCCCTCGCCTATCGAGGGAGGCCGTAGAGATGCATCGTCGCCTGTATACCTGGTCCGGAGGATTTTTTCGCGGCTACCCTCGAGACGCATTCTGATTTGTGCGCGCAGAGGGCATCGTGACAAGGCTGTCCCTTGTCACCATGTAGCACGTTAAGTCTTCAGATGAGCCGCATGAGTGCAGCGTCAGGCATCGCGCCGTAGTGCGCTAAACCCGCGGCGTTTGATAATCGTATTATCTGCCATGCCCGTGATGGCTCCGAGAGCTATGGCGAATCACCGCGGCATCTCATCATTTCGATGCGCCATGCCCATTATGCTTGTGATGTACGCAAATGTGGTGCTGACATTTCAGCTGGATCTCGCTCTTCGAAAGGTAACGGCTTTGGTGTCGTCGCTGGAATTCGACTGTGCATATGGGTGAGCTGGAACTAAAATGAACAAGCCAGTCCAAATGGCGCCGCCATACATGGAAAGCCGCTCGTAGCTCGGCGATTGCAACCAGCTCTAAATGCTCGAGCATATTTTGTAGGTCAGTCGACAGAATAAAGGGTATTGTGCGCGACTTTGGCCTTCGACTTCGAAGAGAACAGGGAATCCCGCTAGCGTAGCACCTAGCCCGGAGAATCAGTATGTCTCGCGAGATAAACGCGATGAATTTAGCGCGGCTAGTAGTCGATCGGTCGAATATGTCGGACAAGAAATGCGGAGGGAGGTCGGAGCGGTTCACCAGCGTCGCGACGGAGCATCTCCTGGTACGAGAGTCTACGCTGTCTCGCGCTCGCGGGCCGACGGTATATTCGCGGCTCGTCGTCATCGGGCTGCTCGAGGAGGTGAGCGTATGTCGCCGGTTGACCTCCAGCACCTCCGACGCCGGCAGCGACGAGTGGGGTGCGCGCCGATGGGAGCGAGGTGGTAGACGGAGACGGCGTGGCGCGCGGTTGGGTCAATACCGCGTACCAAATATTCCTTCGTGCGAAAATATTCTCGTCCGACAGGTGCGGCTTAAGTGTCTTTGTGCGTGCTCCCCGTTCGCACGCCATTCTGCGCGTATGGACCTTTGGTGCCGGAGAAACGCGAACCTGGACTCGCTTGCGCGTCGAACTCAACGTAGCCTCGTCGTAGCGGTCTCGACGCGTGGTTGCCGCGGAGGAAGCACGAACCGGGATTGGCTCGCGCGTCAAAAGAGCTGCGTCGCGACAGTCCTGGTGCGACTCCGCAGATGATGACTGTGTTTCGAGGTCATCGACAAAGGGGTTCCAGCGAAAAAGTTCCTCCTCTATGGCGGCGGCGGCCTTTGAGAATCGCCCCAAGGACTTGGTGCGTGATCGCAATGCGTTCCCTAGTGTTTTTGGCCCTCGGTGCGAAGATGGACGTCTTTTAGGCATCATAAATCTGAGCGGCTATCAGTGATCCGTTGAGATATCGTTGCGCGTTTGCGTTAAGAAAAGCCACGCCCTTCAATAGTACAGAGGAGTGAGCGGTGAGCGCCTGTAGCCCTTCCCAGCGAAAAGAACCGGCGCCACAATAATACCTCTCTCGCTAGCCGTCGGAATACCTCTCTCGCTAGCCGTCGGGCAAAGAACCTGCCGATGATCTTCTTAAGAGCCATAGGGTCCACGTTCGTGACGCAGTAGCGAACGACCGCCAAAATCTGAGCTGTGAACATGGCGAGTATTCACATTGGTAAATCTTCAAATCGGGGAATAATAAAGGGGACCAGCCAAGAAGAAGATCACAAAAGCCTCGGGATGTAATCGCATTGCCGGTGGTCGTTCGAGGAGTTGTCACATGTAGACGGCGGCCGAGAAGTTGAAGGCTGCGACTAGCTGGAGCGGGAGCTCGAGACCGAGGAAGACTAAGCCGAGGGCGTTCATGATGATATCGAGTCGAAGGCTGCGGGACGAAGGGGGGTCGGGCCCAGTTCCCATACCGACGACTCACACGTAGAGCTGGAGGGCAAGGAAGTAGGAAAATGCCGTGGCTGCGGCGGGTGTGAGGAGGAGGCTCCAGATCATTGGTCTCATCATCTCAGTTTTGTTAGACTTTGAGCCTGGAGCGGGTTATTCGCGGCGCGCGACGACCATAACACGCACCGAGGAAGATGCGCGTGGACTGGATGACGACGAGCATTAAAGTCACAGTAACTTCGAGCCAGATGGTGTAGGGCGGGTAGTAGAACGAGCTGCCCTTGTAGACGAAGAGCAACAGGTTATACACCACGAAAACCAAGGTGTAATAGTAGTCGAAGTAAAACAAGATTTGCAAGGGGAGCGACGACAGCTGCGGTCGCGCTCGTTCCGCCATCTGCGCCCGAGACATTCACGTACCACGGGTGGGCTCTCTAAGAAGCTGTCCATCCTTCCAAAGCTCGTCCAACGACGGGCCGAAAACGAACTTATGAGTAGGAGTCGTGCCAAGCTTACCCTTGGCGCGAGAGGAAGGTGGTCCTAATTGGTCGATTTTTTCGCGACAGGTGAGGTGACGTTGAGCGCAACGAGGGGGACGTCGGTGCAGTAGCCCGAATGCGCACACCGAACGCAGTCCGTGACACCCACACAGTCGTCGTCGCTATCGCACGGCGGGCCGTGCTCATTGGGGACGCAAGATTCGTCATCGGTCCCGTCGTCACCGTCGTCGGTCACCTCGTCGTCCCAGCCACCGCAGTTGGTTGGAAAATCGGCCACTGCCGAAAGCATCCAGGTGCGTTCGGGCGTCGAGCAAGCACTCAATAGGAGCTGGGCGTCGTCTTCGTCGACATCGTAGACTTCATAGCCAGCAGCGACGACCGCGTCGTTCATGGCGTAGATATCACCCCCCGATAGGCGCGTTTTAGTCATGATGGCTACGGGATCGCTCGCCATGTCGCAGATCTGCGTGAAGTAGTCTTCCTGGTCCTCAACGCCCGCGCACTCGCCGTGTTTCTCCCATTCGTGAACTTCAAACGAAATAATATCGGCGTCGTCATCTCCGCTGCTGACATAGCACTCGTAGACGACGGTCGGATCCGCGGTAGAATCGGGCGCGAGGCACTCGGAATCCCCTACGAGTAACATCACGACTCGTCACGAAGCAACTCGCCGTAGCTGCCATCCTCTGGCCAGAGGCCGTGGACGCACGGGAGATCGTGCTCGTATTCGCCGCTCCCGAGTCCAGACTCGAGAGTCAGCACGCCGCACAGCTTGACACCGGTTCCGCAATCCATCGAGGTTCTTGGGCGTGCGTTCACGACCCCAGCGACGAGGATTGCGCGCCACCACGACATAATAACTGACCGGCCCTTCCAACGCGAATGTTCCAAGATTCTGTGCCGAACCCGTTCCGGTCCAATGTTCCGGCGAAACCACCCGAATTTCGGAACGACTCGAAGTCAACCAGTTCTCGGCGATCCTCTCCAGCCAGACCTGAAGATCTAGCCCGTGGTCTTCGGCTGGGAGTCGAGAAGCTAAACTCATCCACTAGCCGATTCCTTGAACAAGAAGGGGAAGTTGCCTGCAGCCGAGGACGACTGCTCGTCGGCGCGCCCCACCCGAACTTTTTCGAGGAGTCTGAGCGTGTCCTTCCAGCGACATGCGTCCCTTCTGGTTCAGGTCGAAACGCCGACCACACTTTCGTTCGTACACAACACGGCCGCGTGTGTGAGAATAGACAGCTGGCGGTTGGCGTTTCGACGCGGCGCCGGCGATTGTAACCTCGGTGGTGGTGGTATATACGCCTTTAGCGGACGGACGGACTTATGAGGTCATTATTGACGTCATCACCCACGTCTGGAATCGCCAGCTAGAGGTCGGGCACAACGTCCTCTCCCACGGGTCGACCCTCGCCTGTCGCTTCATGCCTCGACCGACTCCATATCTATAACCACAAGGCGTTCCCCTCAACACGCTGGTCGAGACCTCCGCCACATTTTGAACGGGGTTTAGTACAACTGGATTGACTACGTCTAGAGCGCGCTCGCCAATTCGACACTGTCGGGCCTCGAGGCCTCGGGGCCACGCCAGCGCAATTCCGCGCCGGGTAGTTTTTTTTTTTTTTTTATAGGAAGGGAGTAGGTAACTCAAACCCCGTAGTGGCTGGCCTTCCCGTCTACAATCGGCCTGAGTCCCCGTTTTTTTTTTAATCGAGTCACCCCGATCTCCTTTCCAACGCTCGACGCTCGGATCGGCCGCTCTGAGACGCCGTACCTGCCCAAACGCACTCCCCCTCTTAGCAGTCGACATTTTATACAAACCCTACTGTAATCTTCTTCTCCTTAAACCCCCATAGTGAGAGGTGGAGTGGAAGAGCGGCCAAGTGTTGTTGTTGTACTACAAGACCGCGGACGGGAAGCACGACGAGGAGGCGAGGGAGATACTTGGAGGTAAAGGCGTGAAGCGGAGAAGATTGGGCATGGAGGGACCGCCGAGCAACGCTGTTGTGGAGATCGAGCAGAGCAACCCGAAGCGGGAGGGGTCAAAGTCGCACGTCCGGTACGAGTCTTACAAGCGCGCGAAGACGGTCCGCGAGTACTACGAACTTGGGGGATCAAAGGCGGACTTGACGCACGACATGAAGCGCGGGTTCGTGACCGTGGTGACCGACGCTTCGGGCGCGACGGTGACGAGCGGGGAGGCGGTCCCGGAGCAGCGGTCGGAGGCGTCGGCGGAGGCACCGGCCGACACGGTACCATGGAACGACAGCCCTTACGTCGACGACCTCTGCGATACGTGCGGGCTGCCGACTATCACCGAGTATGGGGACGCCATGAGGAACGTGTTGATATGCGAGACGTGCGAGTGCGAGGCGCATCTGAAGTGCGCGGGCCTAACCAAGGTGCCCAAGGATGCGTGGAACTGCGGCGAGTGCGTGGCGTTCAAGGCGCGAGGGTCCGAGCGTCCTCGGGCCGCCGGGCCGCCGCCAAAGGCAGAGGAACACGCGCAGCTCGGGACGAGGTGCGTCGAATGCGGGAGTCCCGGATCTCCCGACGCTGCCTTGTTCTTCTGCGATTCGGTCGACTGCTTCGGGGTATACCACCTCTCGTGCTGCATCGGAGCTCTCAAGCCGATCGAAGAAAAGGAAGCCTTTGATGGGGACCCCGAGAGTGTCACCCTCGAGCAGCTCCAGCGGGCGACAAAGTGCCCGCGGTGCCGATTGCGGACGACCGACGAAATCGAGCAGTGGCGCCTCCTCGTCGAGGAGGAGGTGGACCTCGTGGAGCGCGCGCGTCTCCACGCGATCGCCCTCGGCCAGGCTCGCGACCTCACGCCCGATCTCCTTCGTGCCTGCCTGAGCGAATTTGCTACCCCCGCGGGACCCCCGGCCCCCGCCCCCCACGACCCGCCGCAGCCCAACGACGACGACCCCGACTACGCCTCCTCCCGGCACCAGACCGACGACGACGGCAACAACAACGCCAACCTGCCGCCGCCGCCGCCGCCGCCGCCACTCGCTACGCCGCGCTCGCCGAACCCGGAGTGCTACAAGGTCGGCCGCGGCTGGTGGTGCAAGCACGACCCGGCGACGGGGAACATGTTCTACGTCCACGAAGTCACGGGCCAGACGCAGTGGGAAACCCCCGCCGCCCTCGATAAATATGTAACATGATGATGATGACTCTATGATGACGTGGACGACTACTCTAGCCAGCTCATCATCATCAATCAGTTCGACGCGAGAGCCGCTGCTAGAAGAAGAGGATGATGCTGCTGATGGTGGTCGCATTCGCTGCCGGGTACAACGACGGCGGGATCCCACTGCCACCAAAGGGGGTCGTGCCGCTGCGCCGACGAGTCGTCACCGGGGGTGCGCGCCGACGAAAAGCCGCCGCCGCCGCCGCCGGCGTGGCTTCGGGAGCGCTCGCCGTCGCCGTCGCGGCGCTCGCCCCGGCCATCGCCGTGGATGACACCACTATTCCTATGATGGACGCTCTACCGGATGTCTCTCGGATGATCGACGCGGCCGACGACCTCGGCGAGTTGGTCGCTACTGACGCTCCGTCGTCGTCGATCGATCTGCCTCGGGTGGAGGCGATCGACGCGCCCGACCTCGCCGAGTTTTCCGGGTTCTCGCACGACGCCTTGGTGTTCCTCGCGGCGACGGTCGTCGTGACGCCCGCTTGTCGGCTGCTCGGGTTGTCGCCCATCCTCGGGTACCTCGTCGCGGGCGTCGCGCTCGGGCCTCAGGGCCTAGACCTCTTTCGCGAGATGGCGATCGACGACTCCCTGGCGGAAATTGGAATCCTGTTTCTGCTGTTCGAGCAGGTGAGAGACTCTTCCATTTCATCGGACGCACGCTCGCTCGCGTAGGGCCTCGAGCTGACGCTCGATCGGCTCGAGGCGCTGCGCAAGTACGCTTTCGGCCTCGGATCCCTCCAGCTCGTCGCGTGCTCCCTTGCCTTCGGCGCGTTTCCGTTCGTCGGCGGCGTCGAGTTCCTCGAGCGGCTCGTCGGCGCGCCGCCCGAGCTCGTCGCGATCACGCGGCCAGACGAAGCGATCATCATCGGGGCCGCCCTATCGCTCTCGAGCTCGGCCTTCGTCCTCCGCCTCTTGCAGGAAAAGCGTCAGTCGGACGAGGAGTTCGCGCTCGCTTGCCTCGGCGTCCTCCTCCTCCAGGACATCGCCGTCGTCCCGCTCCTCGTGCTCCTGCCGATCGTCGAGGACACGCAGGTCCTCGGCTTCGACGCCAACGTCGCCGCGCTGGCCACCTCGGCGCTCCAGTCGCTCGCGCTCCTCGGGGCGATCCTCGGCGTCGGGAGGGTCGTCCTCCGCCGGGTCTTCGCCGCCGTTGCCGGCGCCCGCTCCTCGGAGACCTTCGTCGCGCTCTGCCTCCTCGTCGTCTTAGGGACGGGCGCGCTAACCGACGCGGCCGGCCTCTCGTCGACGCTCGGAGCCTTCGTCGCGGGCACGCTCCTCGCCGAGACGAACTTCCGCGCGCGCATCGAGGCGGACATCCAGCCCTTCCGCGGTCTGCTGCTCGGCTTGTTCTTCGTCACGACGGGCGCCAACGTCGACCTTCAGCTCCTCGCCCTCGAGTGGCCCACCGCGACGGCCCTCTTGCTCGGGCAGCTCGCCTTCAAGGCGGCCATCGTCGCCTTCTTCGCCGAGATCGTCTTCGGCCTCCCGAGGAGAGAGGCGATCCGCACGTCGCTCCTCCTCGCCGGCGGCGGCGAGTTCGCCTTTGTCGTGCTCACGCTAGCGACTCGCCTTGGCGTCCTCCCTCCGCAGCTCGCTCGCCTCGACACGGCCGTCGTCGTCGTCGCCATGGCCCTCACTCCGGCCCTCGGAGCTCTCGGCGACTGGATCGCCGCGACGCCGCCCGACTTTTTTTCCGCCGCCCGACGAGACGACGACGACGACGGCCTCGCCGCGCCGCTTTTTGATGCATCGCCGGCGGGGCCCAGCACCGACGCGCCCGTCGTCGTCGTGCGCGGCTTTGGACCCGAAGGCCAGATCCTCGCCGCCCTCCTCGCCGAAGCGCGACCCGGTCTCGACTACGTCGCCCTCGACGACTCCCCCGCCGCCGTCGCCGAGGCCCGCGCCCGCGGCTTTCCGGTGGTCTACGGCGATGCCTCCCCCGGCGTCCTCGCCTCGCTCCTCGACCGACCCGTCGCTGCTTTTGTGCTCCCGCGGGCTACCCCCGAGGAGATCGCGCGGATACGCGACGCTTACCCCGCCGCGCCGATCGTCGCCACGCGCCTCCTCGAGGACGACACGGAGCCCGCGCGCGACCTCCTCTTCGCCGCTGGTTCGAATCAAGTCGTCGACGAGCGCCTCGAGACGGCGCTCGACATCGGCAAGGCTCTCCTAGTCCACCTTCCCGCACCCCGCGCCGACGACCAAGCCGCCCTCGCCAACGTCAGACGCCGAGTCCTGCACCGAGCCGCCCTCATGCGAAACGTCGTCGGCGACGCCAAGTCTACCGTCTCCGGAGGTGGCTTCGACCTCGATGCGACGAGACCACGGGCCGTCGACCCCGGCGCGCGCGCTCGCGCCGCGAAACGCCTCTCTATCTTCGCTGGCTACGACGACGACGACGACGACAACAACAACGAAAAGGACTCCTGACGCGGCGTGGAGGGGCATTCATCGAGTAAATAATGCCACACGGCGGCACATTCTCCTCGTGTACATCGGCGCGGCCGCATTCTAACTAACGGTGGAGGTTGTTATATCCTAGTGAGACGGGCTCATCGGGGACGGCATCGTCGTCGTTTCACTTCTTCTTGCTAGAAGTAGCAGCCATCGTCTTCCTGTAGTGGTGTTCCCTGCAGGGCGCGCGCGTCTGATGGAGGATTTCTAAAGCCAAAGCCGCCGCCGCCGTCGTCGTCGCATTGAATGAAGCAACTGGTGGTTGGGAGGGAGGGGGGTCTTCTCGATCGATACAGGGACGCGCCATCGATGTACGCGAGGGTGATCGATCTCACGGAAGCGCACGGACGGCAGCGACGTCGGCTTCGCGCTGCGCTGCCTCTCGTCGACTCGAAGGCTCCGCGGGCGCAGTGTTTGATCTGAGGGCGACACCGCTCGCGGGCTTAGCAGCCTCGCGCTTTTTGTTCGCGTTTAGGATTGCGAGGAGGTGGCTAAAGTCGGGCTTGGTCGGGTCAGCAAGGAGATTGCCGTCGAGGGACTTGTAGTTGGGGTTGAGGGGGTTGGTCTTGCGTTCGGTCCGGATCGCGTAGCGTACCGAGTCGGACTGCGCACCTTGGATGTCGCCGACGTAGTTGGTGTTGCGGAAGTGGCGACGCTGATCGAGCGGCGGCTGGATGGCGTGGGGCGGCTTCCAGCCACACTGTGCGCCGTCGATGTCCTGGGTGTGCAGTGGGAAAAAGGGGCCTTGGGTGGCCTTGGGCAGCTTCTTCGGCATCGTCTTGACCATGTCGTCTTTGATGCACATGCCGTTGATGCGATGCGTTGGCCGGAGGGGATCCGTTGTGCGGCGCGTCTTGAACCCGATGT
This sequence comes from Chrysophaeum taylorii, assembly GCA_029834535.1. Classification (NCBI taxonomy): domain Eukaryota; class Pelagophyceae; order Pelagomonadales; family Pelagomonadaceae; genus Chrysophaeum; species Chrysophaeum taylorii. The sequence continues at coordinate 24,626 of JAQMWT010000119.1, forward strand.
CGTTGATGTCTTTGACGTTCATAAAGTCGACGGGCGGACCGTCGCGGCGCACCCTCTCGTTCCGCGGCCGCCAGCCCGAGCGCGTGCCCTCGATGTCGTCGCACGCGTGCGTCTTGCGTTGCGAAAATCGAAATCGCGCCCTGGGAGCCGTCCCTTCGATGTCTTTGACCTCGAAGCTGTCGCGGACGTACCGCGGCACGAAGGGTTCGGCTGGTGTGCACGACGGGAGCTTATAGTCTGGGTCGAGCGGGTTGACCAACCTCGACGTCCTGAAAAGCGTCCGCTTCGGGACCGATCCTTCTATGGGCGGTCGGTCGTCTTCGGCCCGAGACATCTTCTTGTGGAGCTTCATCGGCGCCGTTCCGTCAATGTCTTCGGTGCGGTAAAAGTCCGGCCGCGACGTATATCGCAGATACTTGAGCTCTGGCTTGGCGCCATCGATGTCGTCCAACCGATTGCTGACGTGCGTCCCGACATGGCGTACTCTGTTTGGAATGGTCGCCGGGCCGCGCGACCCCAACGACATCGTTATGAACCGCTCTTCGCAGTCGACCACACCCATCACGCAACCGACGACATAAACTAATTCGCAATAAAAAAGATATGTAGGATACGTAAAAAAGACCGACCTGTTGATGAAAAAATTACCCTCGTGTCGATGATGGAAGGAGGACTCCCGAAAGAGGCTCTCGATGGTGCGGTCACTGTTGGTGCGTCTGGACACTTCTCGCCCAGTGGTTCACGAAATGTCCGAGTTGCTCGACACTGGCCTGAATCGACGTGCCCTCGACGCCATTGCTCGACTCTGCGACGAAGGTGTCGTCGTCGTCGGGTCCTCCGCAATGACAACACAATTCGAGCGCAGGCGTCAACCCGTCTGCTCTCGCGCAAGGTGCGTTGTCTCGTTGTCTCGCGCGCACGTTGCCTCAGTCGTGCGTGAGCTCTCCCACGAGAAGGAGGCGATTGGTAAACGACGACGACAAGCCGCCGCCGCCGCCGCCGCCGCGAGGGCGTCGCATCAAGCACGAGGGGATGGCGAACCGCGCTAAAATAGTAGTAGTAGTAGTAGTAGTAGAACGCTGCCACGTTCCAGCGAGTAGCTATGCGGCTAGTATTTATGATTATCGGCATTTGTCTTAACATGAAGCACACGTGTGTGTCGCGCCATCGCAGCACCGACATCTGTCACAATCAGCAGCAGCAGCAGCCGCAGCAGCGCCAGCCTCTTTAGCGTGCGTGTGTCCAAATAGAATGGGCGGCGCCCTCTGGACGGACGGACGGACGGACGGACGAAACTACAGCCACCTTTGGTCGCCATCCGCCAAGTGTCGCGCGCGTTGCTCGATGGAGCCAGCGAGCTCGGTCTTTACCAGAAGGTACTTGTCGAGGAGGAGTGACGACGGGGCCGTCGGCTTGGAGGGAGCGTGATCTTCGTTGGTGGTTCCTAGGTGATTCGCTGTTCGTTAGAACGAGGTCTTCGCGTCCTCTTCGGCGGCTTGCGTTCTGGCGATTTGCTTGACTTCTTCGAGGAGGGTGTCGCCGTGGAGGACAAAATCGTTGGGGCATTGCGGTTGTTGGGGTTTGAGGAGGCAGATATCGCCAACGACGTGATGATTCTTCTTGTCGTCTAGCGCGTCGCACGTAATGGAGCGCATCGAATCCGTCGCGAATGCCATACTCGGGTCGGAGACGTTCCGTTGGCGCGCGGCGATGAGAGGGTGGACGGGGTCGTCGTCGTCCTCGCGGTCGATCGCGTCGAGGATGGCCCCCTTCCAGTCAACCGGATCGCCGACGTTCTCAAAGGAGAAGACGATAACGAAAGCGGTGGTGACGCAGGTGAGCTCGTGGTCGTTTTTTGCGTCGAGCTTGAGGACTGTGTGGAGGTGGACCTTGCCCATGGGGTCGTGGGCGTTTGGCGCGTTGAGCGCGATGGCGACGGGCTCGGCCGTCTCTGCTAGGACGTCGCGGACGAGGCCAGAGTCGGGGAGGTGCTCCGAGAGCAACGCGTCCGCGGCGTACCAGAGAAGCTGGTCGCGGGTCAAAATGAGCTTGACCTTGTGCCAGACGCGCTTGTTTTCGGCGTCGTCGTGGCGATCGACCGTCGTCGCGCGGTTTCGGAAGGAGGCCGAAGCGGCAGCGGTGACGCAGAAGAGGCCGTCGACGCCTCCCAACAAAGAGCTGGAAAAGCTGGCCGAGCGGCGCTTCTCCTTGGATTTGGTACACACGCCGTATTTTAAGACCGTGTTGAAGTAGAGGGAGTCCTCGAGCTCCTCGTCCTGGGTAGACATGACCGCCCGGAGCTGCGGGGGCTCGAGAATTGGCGAGGGGCGTCGCTCGGCCAGCAGCGGTCGTCGGTCGAGCCCCGGCGACGCGTGGGTCTCCTCGAGCTGCGCGAGGGCGCGCTCGAGGGTTCCCTTGACGAGGCGCGCCGGGTCGCTATGGAGGTCGGGCGTCGTCTCGACGGAGACCAACGCCGCTTCGAAGAGCTCCAGAGCGTGCTGCTTCGCGGCCGCGCGCTTCACGAGAGGCGTGTCCTCCAAGGCGGGATTATCGGCGACGGCGTGCTCGTCGATCGTGTCGAGGAGGTTTGGCTGGCGTTCCTGCGGGGAGGTCCGAGGGGGTGGTCGGTAGAAGCCGACCCACGCGGGCAGCGACTGGAGCGCCGCCGAGTTGGTGGCGGCGGCGGCAGCGGCGGCGGCGGCGATTTTGTTGCCGTTCTTGCTGCCGTCGCTGTCGGAGGGAGGGAGCGAGGAGAAGACGGCGTCGTCCGGGTCGGCGACGAGGTTGCTCCGGCTGAGTCCCGTCTTGGCCTTGAGGAGGTCGTCCGGCGAGAGGCGGATGTGCTCGAAGCGGAGCGCGCGGAGTTCCTGGTGCCACATGGTGGTGACGACGCGCACCACCAGAAAGGCCGAGAAGGCGTGGAGCGAGCGGGCTCCCGGGCCGGCGGGTCGCAGAACAAACGAGGCGACGTTGGCGGCGACCGTCGGCACGACCAACACAAAGTCGAGGCGACGAGCGACCTCGGAGGGCGCGGCCCAGAGCCGCGCCGTCGACTCCATCACGAAGACGGTCCCCAAAATCAGCTCGATGTCGCGGAGCACGAGGACCGCGTGGCCGTTCAGGACGCTACGCGCGCCGCGTTCGTTCAGGGTGACGGCGACACTAAAGGCAAAGGCCAGGGAGGCGACGGCCGACGCGGCCGAGATGCCCGGCTCGTCGATCATGCCCCGGAGCGTCGCGCGGACCCAGTCCGCGACCGTGCGGCGCGAGCCGGCGTTGTGGTAGTCGAGGTCGCGGCGGCGCTTTCGCGTAAAGTTACCTCCAGTCGCGTCGGCGAAGTCGCCGCGTTCTTGCTGCTTGCGGACCACGTCAGCGATGCGGCGCGGGTCGCTCATCTCGCCGACGTGCGTGATGAGGGTGAAGCGCGGCACGATGCGCGGGACCAGGACGAACAGAAGGCACAGGGCGATGCCCAGGGCAGTCACGGGAGCGGCGAGCTTGTGGTCGCCCTGGAGTTTGTCGAGCTTGTAAAAAAAGAGCGCGATCGAGCCGCTGAGGACGAACAGACACGTCTCGAGCAGCGTCACGACCAGGCCCGGGTTCCCAAACCAGAACAGAGACCTATGCAGCCCCGACAGCGACGACGACAGCGACTGCTGTTCGGTTTTAAAAAAGGTGTTGTCGCCGGCGGCAGTAGAAGCGGCGGAAACCTGGCGGTCGTCGTCGCCGTCGTGGTGGCGGGGATCTTCGAGGTCGTCCCGCTTGGCGTCGTGGTCGTCGTCGCGGTGTCGGGGCGACGTCGGCGGCGGCGGCGGCGATTCGTCTCTATACAAGATCTCCGAATGGAGGAGAAACCAATATATCCACTTGACTTTGAAGAAGACGATCACGCAGAGGCCGGCGACCGCGGAGCCCAACCACGTCAGGGTGGTCTCGACGCTCGGGGCCGACAGCAACGTGGAGAAAAAGAGGTGGACGACGAGGCCGAGAATGCCTAGCGACCACACGGTATCGCGAATCTCCGAAAATTCGAGACAGACGTGCTGCATGCAGGATTCGAGGTACGCCGCAAAGCTAAAGCTGTGCGGAAGGTGGTGCACCCGCAAAAAGTCCCGCCGGACTTCGTGGAAGGTCATGTGTTCGAGACACTTTTGGTAGGCGAGCCAAGCGACCGGGTGGCGCGCGAGACCCTTAATCCAGTAACTCCCGAAGAACAGGTGGTGCTCGAGCGGGGGAATCCGCAGTTGCGCGCGCAATCGATGCATCTGCGCCGTGATGGTCCAGTGGTCGGCCATCTCCGCCTCTTCAAACCGACGCCACAGCCTTCCAAAGTACCTCGAAAGCGCGTATAACGCGACGTTCGCGACGACGTAGAAGAGCGCGACGGTAAAGAGCGCAAAGTGCACTTCGTGGAACACGGCCACCCAATCTCCGTGAGACACGGCCGCCGTCTGCTCCAGCACGAACAGCCCGAATGCTATCAACCCGAGCACGGACAGTTCGCGTTCCGACGCTTCGAGGATGTCGTTGGCGTGTTTTTGCCGTTCGCTCCATCGCTTCAGCCGCCGCGCGAGCACCTGGAGAACTAACACCCCAGAAATCACCAGCACGGCGGTCACGGTCAGGGCGAGGTCGTGGTGCCGACCGTGGCCCTTCTTCTTCGAGCTGCTTCCGGCCATCACCCACGCCCACAACAGAAACTCATTGTCAGTGACGCCTTTTGTTTGTTTGTTTGTCTATATACGCCTTTATTCACGTTATATAACTACTACTACTACTACTACTACTACTTATAAAGCCTTCTGGTCTATGAGACAAGTTCCACGGGATTATTCCACCACGCCATCTTTTCCGAAACCCTTCGTACCCACGACCGTTATACTACTACTACAGAAAGGGATCATTCCTAGAAAGCTTGAATCACAGAACATTCTTGAAACACTACTACCGAACGGTGCCCCCAAAGGGTGGAACAAGGACGGATGCGTGGTGGTGCGCCGTGCCAGGACCCCCGCGGCGCGGAAAGCAGTTCCAAAATCGAATGGTGGCATCGCCCGCGCCGGTGACCATCGAAGCGCCATCGGGGGACATGGCGAGATAGAGGACGCGGTGGGTGTGTCCCGTGAGGGTGACGTAGTTAGTCGTGCGGCGCTGCTTGTCGAAGCGCCAGAGGCAAATCTGGTTGAGCGAAAAGCCGTGCGTGGAGACGAGCTCGTCGACGGTGCGGGACCACGCGAGCGCGCAGACCTGGCTCCCGGTGTCGATCGAGTTGAGATTGGTCGCCGCGAGGGCGTTCCAGAATTTAATGGTACGGTCGGCCGAGCCGGCGCCCGAGGCGAGGAGTCCGCGCTGGTGTGGGGACCACGCGATCGCCTTGACGGCGGCTTGGTGGTCGGCGAAGCGACACGCGGGGGTCGTGCGCTTGGTGGCTTGGGGCGAGGCCGACGAGAAACACATGGTCGAGGCCGACCAAACGAAGAGCTTGTTGTCGTTGCCGCCCGAGGCGAGGTACTGGCCGCAGGGTGACCAGCGCAGACCGCAGACCTCTTGGCGGTGGGCCTTGAGCTTGGACGCTACAGCAGTGGGTTCGCGGACGTCGCGGAGGCAGACCGTGCGATCGCGCGAGCCCGAGGCGAGACAGTCGCCGCGCCACGCGAGGCAGCCCACGCGCGCCGCGTGGCCCGGAGCGTCCCTCACTTTTTTGCGCTTCGCCGCGTCCCAGACTCGCACGGCGCCGCGTTGCGACCCGACCGCTAGGTGGGCGCCGCCTTGGGTCCAGGACACCGAGGACACCGTGTCGTCGGGTCCCAGGTCGCAGAGCACGGTCGCCTTGGACGTACACGCCGACCACAGGTAGACTTGCGATCCAAGGCCGATGGCGAGGACGTTGCTGGGCGACCAGTCAATGAGATCGAGATAAAAGTCGTCGGCGAGCGCAGGGGCCTCGAGGACCTTGAACGGCGAATTCGAGATGCGACGCTTTGCATTCTCCACTTCGACTTGCTGCAACGGCTCCTCGTTCCGGCGCGGTTTCGTCGTTGGCCGCTCCGCCGCGGCGCAGCCTCGAGCGTACCGGAAGATGGGTCGGTCCTCGCCCAGCAGCTCGGACCGGAGCATGGCGTCGTACGCTCTCTTGTCCGCATTAAAAACACCAGAAACCGGATTCAAATTCTCCACGTCGACACCCTGCGAAGAAGACGCTCTAGAGGTCAGCACACAGACTTCCCAACATTTCGCGGGGCACGCATTAGACCTACCAGCATGGAGGCCGACCTGCACGGAATGAACCGGTCGACGCCCTGCTGCTGCATGGCGACCGTCGCGGCAGGGTCCAACGAGAAAGAAGCGCTGGCGACGACGACGACGTGTTAGTCGCTCGCAGATTCAAAAAACTCGGTACGGAATGACGTGTTTCGCACGTCATGCTGAGGTTGGGACGTAACTCCCACTTTCGGTCCGTTGAACCCGCTCCGTTGTCGGCGACGCCTTACCTCCCAAACCGGTCCGTTAATACGGCGGATGAGGGCCGCTGTGCTTCAATTACCCTGAAACGCCGCGGCTCCACGTTCTGCTTCTTCCTTTTCTGGAGGAGGTCCAGTTCATCCATGAACTCGACGCTTACTGGCACCGAGGACGACGGGGACAACGATGTTGGCAACGACACCGACGGCACCCTCTTGAATATTTTCGCTCTCCTGGTCGTATTGCTCCTCGCCTTCGCCATCAGCGTCTGGCTGGTGTCGCGTCGACACAAGATTCCTCCGGAACGCCAGGCCCCAGTCGACCGGGCGACGGAGGCGCTTGTCGATGTCGACGTAACCGAACACCTCGAAGAGGGGGGCTCGGGGTGCTGCATCTGCATGGAAGACTTCAAGCCCAAAGAACGTCTCTCGCGTCCACCCGGTTGCGCGCACGTCTTCCACAGGGATTGCATCGTCCACTGGCTCCAGACCGGCGTCACGGCGGCGCAGCAAGACCGAGTCGCTCGCGCGCTCACCTGCCCCATCTGTGCGCGACCTCTGGTCTACGACGCTTCGACAGAGGAAGACGCCGCCAAGTGCGGCTCGCCAGAGCCCCCGCCCGAACCGGAATCTTTTGACGAGGAGAACCAAGAGGAGGGGGAAACCCCCTCTCATAGCCCACGTTCATCTGGGGCGCTGCTTGCCACGGCCGGCGCGATCTCCTAGTCATCATCATTCATCATCATCATCATCATCAGCCCGTTCGTTCGTTTCGTCCCTTTCCTCCGCGGGAACTTGTATTGTCATCATCATCATCATCATCATCATTGAAAATTATCATCTGGTGCGCGGCTCTTTATTGATATCGTCATTATTAATATATACCTCAACCTGGCACTTTTATTCAGCTGCTGCCTTGGCTCGTCGTACTCGAGATTGGGGATTCGAGCATCGACGTACGTTCTTCGGGAGATCCCGGGCGCGTGATGAGGACAGGGTCGCTACCGTGGCACACGCGGACCGGCTCCTGCCTGCCATGGCAGCGTAAGGGGCATTGGCACATAACTAGGAAACCTACTCGTCGGGCGGTTCCCATTGCACGACGCCAAGTTTCTCGTGGAAATAGTACGGGCACTTGTAGGTCGCATCAAACGAAGCTGACCACCTGCGCCGCGTGTGTCGTCCCAGGAACACGTAAAAGGCACACGCACCCGTGAGCCATCTCGACGACGGGGGAACTCGGTCGAGACCCGTCTTTCGACGCGCGAGGGCTCAATCCATCACGAAAAGATTTGGCCTTGTGTCTTTTCGTCGTTTTGGCACGCACTTGCGAGCCCAGAATTTTATTCAGGTTGTCAAAATTCGCCGAAATCGACTCGAGTCGCCTCACATCGTCTGCGACCTCGGGGTGCACCACCGTCGATAGTAGTCGCCACGCGCTCGGACACCCGTACCGACGGAGCTCCTGGCATTGCGCGTGGAGCTGCATGAGCCGTTCGGTTTTCACGATATTTTCGAGCTGGGCGATTTCAATAGGCTCTGCCGGTGGCGGCGGCACAGCCTGTTCGCGACGACCTTCGAGAGGCGGCGTCAGAGTCTTTTTATCATCAGAAGACTTCTCCGTGCCGCAGAGAGTCAAGTGAAACCTCAAGACATATCGTCTCGCGTTGAAAAACTCGGGTGGCGCCACGGAAACGTGCACGTCAACCGACTGTCGCTTTTTTCTTGCGCTCTTGCAAAAGGTGATTGGTATCTTGCACCTCGCCGACGCGTCGTCGAGGTCGATGCGCGTCGCCCCAAGCTTGACGCAGGGTTCCGAGCACCAAATCCAATAGGAGCCTGGAAGGTACCAGGGGACCTTGCAACGTTTCTCGTCGTTGTTTACGAGGACGCAGTACTCGCGGCACATGCTGGGGGCGACACTTGACTCGAGCGTCGAAAAAAAAGTCGTCGGCATTATATTATCGTGTAGTCTTTCGAAAGTCTTTATCGCACATTACATGAACGCTTCCAGTATAGTCGTATATTCTTTTCGTACTGTAGTGTGTATCATTTGTATCCAGCATAAGCTTCTCTGACTCATCCAAAGAGGCTCTTTTTCGAGGACAAAAATCAACGGATACAAATCTTAACAACTTTTGACGGGTTGTCTGCCGCCTGCACGTGTAGTGCGCGTCGGCAACGCCTGTTGGAAGGTGTGCCCATTGCGTGATCCATGGACACCCCAGCAGCGCCTGCGGCGGAAGCGCCCGTTCCGGCGGCGATGGAAGAAGACGCGAGGGTCGCGCAGGAGAAGGCGGTCCTCGAGGCCGCCGAGGGCATGCCAAACTTCATAGTTCGCGACCAAATGTCCGTAATGAGCGTCCCGAGCACGGAAGCGCCGCCGCCTCCGGAGATGCGAGCGACGAAGTCTTCCGTCGTCGGCGCTGCGCCCGCGAGCGCGACGACACAAGACGATGTGGGCGCGACGCCGCAAGCCACTTCCTACGAGGAGGCGGAGGCGGCGGCGGCGCGGGAGCTGGCCTCCGGCGTCAACGCAGTGCGCGAGAGTCGAACCACGCAGGACCAGGCGGTCGAGGAGGAGGAGGAGGAGGAGAAAGGGGGCGGCGTGCAACTCGTCCGGGACTTCGCGAACCATCCAATGATGGACCGGGTACAACAGGCGCTTATCGAGACGCTGCGACGGGAGCTAGAACGGACAGATCTCGAGACCCGCGAGAAGACGCACGCGCTGACGATGGAGAAGCGACGGCGCGAAGATCTGGGCGTGGAGCTGTATGGATTTCAGCAGCAGCTCGCTAAACTCCAGTTGACGCTCGAATCGATCCACGGCAAAGCAGGCGAGCTCGAGGAAAAACGCGCAGCCGAGGAAGTGAAGGCGCGACGAGCGCGCGAGGAACACGCGGTACTCAAGAAGGCGCTCGGCGAGCGGCTGAACCATGTCACCAAGAATCAGGGCGAGTTAGACCAGATCACCGAGACGTTGAGACAAGTCGAAAAATACAACGAGGAAATGCAGAAGGAGATCGCGATCACAAAGCGAGCGACGTACAAGGCCGAGGAGAACGTCGGGTCGCTCGAGAAGGCGAAGAAAGATCAAGATTTGTATATCGATAGCCTCGAGGAGCGGAGGAAGGTACTCGGGGAGACAATCGCCGTCCACGAGGCCCAACTCGAGAAGCAACGGTTGGCATCGAAGGAAGCACACCAAATGCTCGCGGAAACGGGCACAGAGATGGAACTCATCGCATTCGAGAAGAAACAGCTCGTGCAGCAGTGGAAAGCGAGTTTGGTGCAGCTCGCGCGGCGCGACGAGGCGTTGATGGCAGCCACCACCAGCCTCAAATCAGCACGTCTCGAGGTCCGCGACCTACAGATCGAGATCGACGGCACCCGACGCGAGGTCTTGAGCGCGGCCGGCGAGCACGAGGGCCTCATAGCTGCGTGCGAGAAGCACAGGGCCGAGGAGGCCGCGCTCAGCGAGTCGGTCCGACAACTCGCGGTCGAATGCGAAGCTCTGGGAGCGCAGTATACTTTGCTCCAGCGATCGATGGCCCACACCGAAGAAGAAGAGGCCAAGATTTCGGCCGAGGGCAAGCAGAGCGGCGACTCGATAGAGCAGCTGTCGGCAAATATTCAGATCGTCACGGTGGAGCGGCAGAAAATCGAGCAAAAAATCGCCGCTGCCAGGTCGGCACAGACGACGGTCTCTAAAGCCGTCAAGAACCTCCAAAAGCAGTCGGCAGCGGTCAACAATGTTACGTTCGAAAAGGAGATCGAGGAGGCGAATCTCGAAAACGAGCTCGCGCGGATTCGCGTCGACGCGCTCAACACCGAAGCCCACAACGACCAGCTCCACGAGACGCTCGATGGCATGCTAAAAAAGCTCAAGGATCAGGACACGCTGATCGCCAGATACCAGCAAGAAATCCGGCAGCGGAACGACGACATCGAGAAGAAGATGTACCGTGTCGACCGCCTCAACCGCAAGTATGAGAAGATGACGGCCAACGCCGACCCGGGCGAGCACGTCGGGCCCCTCGAAGCGACGATCAAAAACCTCTATAAAGAGCGCGACGGCGTCAACGCCGAGTGCCAGTCTCTCCAGGCGGCGTGGCTCGCCGACCAAACGAAGCTCGTCTACGCGGCGCAGGAAACGCAAGACACGCTCGACAAAAACGCCGAGATCAGCGCGCGAATTCGCATCCTCGACGAGAAGCGACTTCAGCTCCTCAAAGACTCGGCGAAGCGCACCTCGCAGATCAGCGCGCTCCAAACAAGCAACAAGGCCATGCGGGCCGACGTCGCACGACTCAACGAACTTCTCGGTAAACATGCCGCCATGGAGCAGAATCTCTCCAACGACACGTCAGTGATGGAAATGGAGTTTCAGAGCGAGCTCCGCGAGCTCGAGGCGAAGAGCCTGCAGGCTGAGCAGAAGGTCGTCGACGCTCGCGCCGCCAAAACGCAGCTCCTCGACGATGTCCTCGACCTCGAGAGACAAGTCGCACTCTGGGAGAAGAAGATCCAGCTCGAGCGCGAGACTCAGGCAGCTCTCGACCCAGAGGCAGGGACGAGCGAGGTCAAGGCCATGGAGATTGAGATCCACCGCATGAAAATCCGACTAGAGGGCCTTCAACGCGAACAAGAAACCATGATATCCGACATGGAGCGCGCCATCAGCAAGCGCGAGGCGATAACGCTCCGGTTCAAGGGCAAGCAGCGACCGACGCAGGTCGAACATACGCGCGCGAGCCTAAAAAAACAAGTCGCCTATCTTCGCCGGACCATCCAACAGACGGCCAAGGACGCGAGCCAACTCAGCCACGATATCCAGACCAGACAGCGCGATCTCCAAGAACTGACGGCCAAGCTCGCTAGCGCGACCGAACGCTACGGCAACCTCGAGCGCGAGGCCGCACGGCTTCAGGCCGAGATCAACGGCCTACTCTACCAAAAGCAACGCCGCTCCGAGATGCAGGCGGCTCGCGACCGCACCGCCACCCGATATCTCGACCTTGAGCGTGGCATTGCCCGCGTCGTCACCGACGCCGATGCCGGCGCCGTCCAAGGCGAGTTTGCCAATGCCAGCGAGCAGAACAACAAGATCCGTTCCGTCATCACTGGGTTGATGAGCCAGTTCGACTATCTCATGGAGCCCCTCGAGCGCATCATGCGCCTCGCCGACGATGCGATCCAGCCAGTCATCACCGGAGTAGCCGACTTCGCGCTCGGGGACGACTAGCGAGCGCGAGCCGGGGATATAATAAAAGAAAATCATGATCATAAGGCATTTTCGTTCGTGTATCTCCTTGCAAAGTCTCCGAATGCGGGTGGCAGCGACGCATGCATAAATGAAAGCTTTGTCTGTTACAGTAGTTAGTTCGCAAAAAAAGGGTTTAGGCTCAGGTAGGCGCGAGCAAGACCTGATACGGCGAGACGTCGCAGACAATTTCCACGACCCGCGGTGGCTCTTCCAGCGCCATTCTCACCCCCCAATACGATGTTGTCGATTCCGTCAACGCGCGCACGACTGCGGCCTTTCCCGGAGACGAGGCGTCGGAGTTCTTTTCGGCCGACGAGGTTGGGTCGGAAGACGACGCCTCGTTCTTTCCAGTCGAGTTTCTCAACTCCCTGACAATCAACGGCATGCCGCCCGCACAAGCTCGCGCTCAAAGTCGGCAAGCCGGTGATGTTGCTTCGCAATCTCGACCAGTGAGTAGCACGGCCACTTCAACGGCACCCAACACATCATCGATCGTATCGTCTTGCCGAGGCTCGACAACTCGCCTATTGGGTGAACTGCGAGAAAATAACCCTCATGTTCCCGCGCGTCACCCTCACCACGAAGCAGGGCGAGCTCCCCTTCGAGCAGCGCCGACGCCAGTTTCCCTTGCGGCCCGCCTTCGCCATAAACATCAACAAGAGCCAGTGGCAGACGCTCCGCAAGGTCGGCGTCCTCTTACCCAAGCCCGTCTTCGGCCACGGTCTCTCGGCCGAGTCGGCAAGGCCGAGGACATCGTTTTCTGGAACGACGACTCCACCCCACCCCACGTTGCGCAATACCGACAACGCCACCCCGGCGACTACACGCGCGCAATGTCGTCTACCGCGAGGTCGATCCTACGCAGAGCCCAGCAGGCCGCAGCAGCGCCTCCTGGGTTTAGTCGAGAGAACGAAAGGCGGGGCACTATTTTGAAGGACGAGCGCTTGCGAGAGACCGGGTCGAAGTGAGAGCGAAGCATGGGTTTGAGATTTGGGGCCAAGTGAACTTACTGTGTCGACTGACTGCTTAGACTCGAATTAGAGGGGTTTTCAACAAAGGTCGACTACCAAGGAAAGGGGGGGGGGGGGGGTTGAAGGTAGTGTAATTCGGAAGCGCTGCTTGGTGGGCCACGCCTGAGAAGCCATCTAGTATCGATACCCGCGAGTTGCTGCTTACCGATGATGAGAAAGAAACTTCTTCTAAGGCCGAGGAGACCTGTGTGTCGCGCGGTTGAACCCGGACACGCGCAGAAATTTTAAACTTCTTTTCCCTCTCAATTTTCGAAGACATGCTGCCTAAAGTGGGTGTTCCTCGCATGCTAGAAACTAGCATATTGCCCTGCATACTACTGGGCGTGTCTCGCATCGGCAGCGCGTGCAGCAGTGCCCGGCCCTTGCATGGAGGGAAGTTGGTTCGTAAGTTAATAAATCAGAGAGCGGTTTCGCCACACTGAAATGCGTCGAACCACTTTAGTAGGATGCCAGATAAGAATGTCGGTCAATGGGTGCATGTTATGGCCGGCGCTCGACGGGAATCTTCAGCGAACGTTGTTGAACTCGGTCTCGGCAAAGTCTTCGACTACCTTGCGGTCGTACGCAGGAAACTTTGCTGCGACGGTTCGAGCCCGGCGGAGCTTGAGGGTATCAGCAATAGATTTTTTGCCAATGTTTTGCATCTGATCCCTCGCAAGCTGGAGGCAGAGCAAGAAAAATGAAATCTGGCCGAGGGGAGGCTCCATCCAGTTCCACGTCCAACTCCCGACTTCTAACCAGGTCTCCAAATCAGCGGGAGAGGCGACGTCGGCGGTGACAAAGTTGTCGTTGAACCAAAGGGCTGTCGGGAGATGGAAGCACAAAGGGAATGAGGCAAGCCCGACCACGATGCTGCTGACGATGACGACCCGGAACGGAGCGACGGCGAGCCCGATTCCAACGTGGGTCGCGGCCGCGATCTCGCGCACCTTGGGTTGCGCCTCTTCCCAGCTCACCTTGTCGACGGCCATAACCTCGCGCGTCAGGCGCTCCTGGCGCGCGTCGTGGTCCATGTTGGCCGCCATCATCAGCAAAACGTCGTTGGGAAACTCGTGGTAAGCACGCGGCATGTCGCAGGCCTCCTCGATTGTCGGCTTGCGCTGGGTGATGCCCGTCTCCAGGGTCCGCACCACAGCACCCCTGGACGCCACCCCCGCGCGCAGCACCACAGGCCGAAGACGCGCGATACGGAGAAACATAATATGGATGGATAACCGCTGTGGGCGAAATGAATGCGTTCTCTTAGTTTGTCGCGACTTTTGCCGTCGCTTTTGCCGCCGTTAACTCAGTTCCGTTTGGAGGTCCGATCGATCGATGATCGTGTGCGGGTCTTACGAAGGCGGGCTCCACGGCTGGGACGAGGCCTGGGCACTGCGGTTCTCGTTCGTTGCGCACACGGGGTGCGTGCGGACGGTGGCCGTGCTGAAGAGCAAGAAACTGCTCGTGAGCGGCGGCGACGACGAGACCATGCGCATCTTCAGCTTGAAGAGCCTCAAGCAGATCGGCGAGGCGGCGTGCAGCAGCACCGTCACTTCGCTCGCCTTTTGCGGCGAAGGGCACGTGCTCTCCGCTTGCGCCGACGGCACGATCAAAGTGTGGCGCCTCGCGGACTGGGCTTGCGTGCACGTGCTCGGCGGGCACAAGGGATCGGTTCCGAGCGTCGCGAGCCACCCGAGCGGCCGCATGGCGCTCTCGACGGGTGTCGACCGCACGCTGCGGCTCTGGGATCTCACGGCAGGCCGTTGCGCCTTCATCACGAGGACCAAGGGCGCGGCGAGCCTCGCGCGGTGGTCGGCCGACGGCGGCAGATTTCTCGCCGCGATCGGAGGACTCGTCCAAGTCCGCGACGTGACCAAGTCGGCCTCGGAGACCGTCGTCGCCGTCGACCACGACACGCGCGTCCTCGATGCGCTCTTCCTTGATGCGGAGACCTTTGTCACCGCCGACGCCGCCGGCGTGCTCAGGGTCTGGACCGTTGGGGGGGAACGCGCGTGGCTGCGCCGCCGGCCCGACGGCGCGCGCGTCAAGGCCCTCGCCCTTGCCGGCGACGCTTTGGTTGCGGCCACATCGGACGGCGTCGTCGAGACCTGGCGAATACGGGAGTTAGGAGACGCGGACGACCCTCCGGAAGCGACGGCGGTCGTGAGCACGCGCCTCACCTGCATCGCGGAATGCGTCACCGAGCCTGGGGGGAGGAGGAGGAGTCCGGCGGAAGCCGCGACGGCGGCGGCTGCTGTTTCTAGTGAGGCAGATAGCGCCAGTGGCCCCGAACAGAAGGAGAAGAAGCAGCTGAAGCTGCCGCGGAAAGCCGCCGCCGCCGCCGCCGCCACAGAGCAGCAGAAGGGCAGCGCGACCGAGCGGCGTCGCATGAGGCTCAAAGCCAAAATTCGCGACAAAAACAACAAACGCCGGCGCATCTAGTCGCTCTGCCCCCGACCGACAGAAGACAGCTAGAAAAATATAAGTACAAAAGATCAGGGCGGCGGCGGCGGCGGCGTGTTGTTCATGGCAGCCGTGATGAGCTGCGAGAGGTCGGCCATGTGTCTCTTTTGCTGTCGCAGTTTGTCGTGGTCTTTGATGGTTTTCTCGAGCTCGTTGATCGGGACCTGGTCCCAGTCGGTGAGACCCCTGCCGACAGAGTTGGAAGCGGATCGTAGGAGTGCAGACTTACAAGAGGATCTCGTCTGGAATCTCGAGCTGGCCGTCGGGGTGGTCGCGCGCGATGCGCTCGGTCTCGCTGAAGGAGGCGAGCAATGCGTTGCTGCGATGGTGGGCGCGTTTGGTACGTCGTCGTCGACACCAACTTTTACATGGCCGTCTTCATTGGCTCGGCGCCATCGGTCTCGCAGTTTTTGACGGCGTCCTCGAAGGTCGACAGTAACTCGAGGGAGTGCGCGATCGACTCGACGAGGGGATGGTCCTCCATGAGTGAGAGTATAAAGGAGAGGGGGGGTTAGCAATGTTTTCGTTCGTGGTCCTGGGCACGCCGTTGAGCGAGATCGTCGCGCCGACGCCTCGCCGGCAGATTCTCGAGGCGATCCGGCGGAAGGACGACGGTCGCGTCGAGGCGCTCGCCACCGAGGCGGGGGGAATCGGTGACGTGGACAGCGAGCGGACCCCCCTCGGCGGGCTGCCGATCCTGCACGCCGCGTGCGCACAAGACCTCGGGCGCGGCGTCGCCGCGCTCGTAAAGGTAGGTAACACGAAGAGTCGCGATGGCATCACCGGCCAGCAGGCGTGCGGGGCTCGGGTGAACGCCCCGGTCCCGCTCGAGGGTCCGTTCGCGGGGGACGCGCCGCTCCACGTGTGCGGACGCGCCGACGCGAGCGAGGCGGCGGCCGTGCTGGTGCGGAAGCGTCAGTCAGTCAGGTTGCATGTTTTTTGTAGGTGTACCTCGGCGCGGACGCGACGGCGGTCGACGCGGTCGGGCGCGATGCGTACGCGGTCGCGTCGCCGCGGGTCCTCGCGGCGCTTCCGGAAAAAAAACAACCTCCCGGCGAAGTGGCGGCGTTGAAGGAGGAGGTTGCCATGCTCCGGTCGCGGCTCGCTGCCATGGAAGTCGGCGCGCCGCACACGCCCGAGCGCAAGCCCCGCGGGAAGCCCCGGTCGGCGTGGTCGGATCGCGACGAGGTGCGACGGTCGGAACGAGTGCTCGCCGCCTGCAGCGAGACGGCCAAAGCGTTCGCGTCTCCCGCGAGTCGGTCGCACCGCGTCAAGAAGGTATTTGATGCGCTGTGCGCGCTCAAGCCGGAGGACGCGCGGCTCGAGGCGGTCGTCGCGCGCGTCAAGGCCGACGAAACCCTCAGGAACGCGCGCGCCTTCGTGTGCGGCCACAGCGCCTACGACGGCGCCTCGCTCCTTCACGCCGTCGCGGCCAAGGGCCGGGACCACGTCGTCCAAAGGCTCCTCGCCCCCGACGTCGGCTTGTCGGCCTCGGGGACCCTCGACACGCTCGGACGCACGGCGCTCCACGTGGCCGCCGAGCACGGCCACGTCTCTACGTGTGCAATTTTGAAGCGCGCGATGGAGCGAGAGACGGGCGAGTGTCCGGTCGGGCCCGCCGCGCCCCCCGACTTGTCCGGCCGCACGCCGCTCGCCTGGGCCTCGGACCGCGTCCAGGACGCCGATCGCCGCGAAGAGATCGAGGCCGAGTTGTTTGCCGAGGGCGACGCCACCGTCTTGCCGACGCCTCTAAGAACAACCGACGACCGCCGGGACGACGACGAGGGACGACGCTACGCCGCGTCGACGACGGCGGGCTGGCGCGTCGACATGGAGGACGCGCACTGCGTCCACTCGCCGTTGCCGCGGCCCTCTTACGTGGAAAAGGACGACGACGACGATTTTGCGAGACCGTCGTTGTTCGCCGTGTTTGACGGCCACGGCGGTGCGCTTTGCGCCGAGCTCGCCGCCTCGCGCCTCGCCGACAAGGTCCTGGAGACGACGGCGTGGCGGGCCTACGAAACCTCGCACCTCGATGACCCCCAGCTCTTCGCGACGGCGCTGCGCGACGGCCTCCTCGCGCTCGACGCCGAACTCGCCAACCACCCGCGGCTCGCGCCGCGCGCCGGAGCTGCTGCCCTCAAGGCCGAGGACGACTCGGGCTGCACGGCCGTCGCGGCGATCCTCTCTAGCGCGCACGTCGTCGTCGCCAACCTCGGCGACTCGGCGGCGGTCAAGATCGCGCGCGTCGCCCCGAGCCGCTGGCGCTGGCGCCCGGGCGGCTGGACGGCGACGCCCGTCTCGGTCCCGCACAAGCCCGACCACCCGGCGGAGGCCGCGCGCCTCGCCGCGATCGGCGCGACCGTCGACGACCGCGGCTACCTCGTCTTGAACGACTCGCAGAGGCAAGCGACCTCGCGCTCGCTCGGCGACTTTGCCTACAAGAGAAAAGACCCGGCCAAACCGGATCTCGATCACGCTCACCATCTCGTCTCGGCGCTCGCGACCCACGACGCCTTCCCCCGCGCCCGCGATACGCTCCTTATCCTCGCCTCGGACGGTGTCTGGGACGTCTGCGGACCCGACCAGGCTGCGCAGCTTGTCGGCGACGTCCTTTTCCCGCGGGACGACGAAACCCAACGACAGAAACAGAGTACTACCTCCCCGTTCGCGGCGTCCCCAAGCGTCCTCGCCGCCGCCGCCGACGAGCTCGTCGCGGCTTGCGTGCGCGCCAGGTCGCGAGACAACGTGACGGCCATCCTCGTCGACGTCTCCCCGCCGCTTCTCCCCTCGGACGCGCGGCTTGATAAAAAAGAAGCGCCGAGGCAATCCGCTCTCCAGCCCACCAAACTTTTCACTTCCTCCTCTGGAGGAGAAGATGAAGGAGCAGCAGCAGCAGCAGCAGCAGCAGAGGGAGCGTCATCATCCATGACCTCGACCGAGCCCTAGTCGCGCCTATAGACGACTAGTAGACATCGCGCGCGACAAGAGTAAGTAATATCCTGCGGATCATTTCAAGCCCTTGTTCTACTACGGGAGTCGACGACGACGACGACGACGACGACGACGACGGCCAGATTGATGAGGAACGAGAGAGAAACGACGACGACGACGGAAGAGTGTGTTTTTATTTAGCCATATCCTAAAAACTGCGGGGGGGTACCTAGGAGATCACATAAAATTGGAGATGTGGCAGTTGTCGTAGGGAATGAGGCCATCGATGGCGCCGTAGGCGGCGAGGGCGTGGTCTTTGTGCGCGAGAAAGCGCTTGGCGGTGGCGACGACGTCACGCGGGGTGACGGCGTCTATGCGGGCGATGACCTCGACGAGGGGCATGCGGCGATCGTAGGTGAGGAACTGGCGGCCGATTTCCTCGCAGACGTGGGCGAGAGCGTCGAGCTGCGAAATGATGTTTGCTTTAAGTTGGCTCTTAGCGCGCTGGACGTCGGCGTGGTCGACCCCCTCGGGTTTGGCGAGACTCGCAAAGTGCCTGACGACCGTCGCGATCGAGTCGGATACGCCGTCTGGCGGGCAGACGAGGTAGAGGCCGAAGAGGCCGGCGTCCTTGTAGCTCGTGTTGAAGGTGAGGTAGCTGTGGCACTTGTCGTTTTGGGAGATGTCCCTCGCGAGGGCGTAGGGGCTCGCCGTACCGCCGCTGACGGGGTTGAGGCGGTCCCACTGACCGAGCATCGTCTGGAGCACGAGCAGGGGCATCGAGTACTCGCTCGTCCATTTCGCGCCATCGTAGGCGATGGCGACGTGGGCTTTGGGTTCGTTCGCATCGGGCAGCCGGACCTCGGTTGGCGTGAACTTTGCGGCGTCGAAGTCGACGGCAAAGGTCGTCCGAGGGACTCTAGGTTGATCGGCAAAGTGTTTCGCGCTCAGATCGACGAGACGATCGTGGTCGACGACCCCCGCAGCGCACACGACCATCCGCGGTGCCGTGTAGTGGGTTTTCACGTAGTCCTGGAGGTCCCGCCTGCTTATGGTCTTGATGTTTTTCTCCGGTCCGAGTATCGTGCGTCCCAGGCCGCCGCCCCGATACGCCGCCTCGTGGAGCAGGTCGAGGATGAGCTCCTCGTGCTGCTTGTTGACCTCCTCCATCTCCCTCATGATCACGTCCCTTTCCCGCTCGATCGCCCCCGCGTCGAGCAACGAATTCTGGAGAATGTCGGCCAAGATGTCCATGCCGACGTCGACGTCGCGCGGAAATAGCTTGGCGTAGTACACCGTCTGTTCGCGCGACGTGTAGGCGTTCAGGTGCGCCCCCATGTCCTCGATCATCACCTCGAGGCCCCGCTGCGATCGCTTCTTCGTCCCCTTGAAGGCCATGTGCTCCAAAAAGTGCGCGACACCGTTGTTCGATTCGGCTTCGTACCGCGATCCGGCGTCGATCCACACCCCGACCGTCACCGTCTCGCACTCGGCGTGGGCCTGTTCGGTGGCGACGCGCAGGCCGTTCTCCAGCGTCGTCAACTCGGTGTACTCGGCGAGCGGCGTCGCCATTCCTCGCCTCAAAGGCACCAACAATCGGCGCGTGATTATTGAGCGCATATTACTATGCTCTCTAGAAATGAATGAGAGCTCGCGCTCCCGCTCCCGACACGAACCCTCCGCGACCCCCTTGCTTGCTTGCTTGAAGAGGCAAAAATGAAGAAGAAAGGGGGGAGGACGACCCTTTCGTCGTCGTCGCCACGGCGATGCGACTCCCTCGTTGCCATCGGGTGCCTGCTCGTTGCGGCGATGGTCTCGATTTATCTCTTCACCGTGCCTTCCGTCGACGGGCTTCCGCGACGCACCCTCCCCCCCGAGCCCAACGCCGAGACGTCGCAGGCCCCACAACAGGCTCCAACCCTCGTCGAACCTCCAACGACGTCGTCGGGGAAGGAAAAGACCCAAGAGGTCGCCCCCCAACAAGCCCCGACGTGCCGGGGGTTGTATGCCGTGCACTGGACCCACGTCCCCAAGGCGGGCGGGACGGCGTTCGCGGCGATAGCTAAGCGCCTCGCGTGCCGGCGTAACGAGCGGCTCTTCGGGGGGGACGTCTTTAATCCGTGCTGCGCCAAGGACCTCTGCCTCAAGGACGGGCGCTGCGACACCACGTTCGCCGGCGGATGCCCTCTGGTCCTGGGCGTCGGGATGCACACGTTCAACGGCGCGCGACTTTTCGACGTCGGCTGCGAGGGCTGCGGCCCGCGCTGGTTCGAACTCGCGACGTCGCGAGGCCTCCTCAAGCACGTTCTGTCGCTACCGCAAGAAGACAGCACCCGAAAAAAAAAGGTGGTGAACGCGACGCGGGAAGTCGAGTCGCTCGTCCGATGGCCGTTGGAACAGCGCGTCGAGTTCTTCGCGAGGCTCGGCGTCGCGCCAGACGTGCTCCAAAAACACCTCGCCACGTTTTTGGGTCGAAAAGAGACGAACCGCCTCGCCGACCGCGCCGCGAAGACCTACTGCCGCCAGCCAGCGATGCGCCGCGAGACCCCCGCATATCGCGACGAAACTACGTTCGCGACGTGCGACGGCGCGCACTCGATGACCGTGCTGCGCCACCCGTTTCCGCGCGCGGCGAGCGCCTACTTCTACCGCGGCCACTCGCCCAACTACGATGTCTTCGAGTTGCGACCAGGACTCTGGCTCGCGCCCAACATCAAGTACACCGGCACGACCCTCCACGAATACTTGTTTCTGCCCGAGTACAGAAACGTCTTGACTAAGATGTTCGGCGATTCGACCGAGTGCGCGGACGCCAAGACGCGGGGCTGCAATCCCAATAACGTCGAACGCCCCGCCGAACCCCGCGAAAGATTCGTTTGCAGGTGCGCGGTCTACGGGGGCTGCCACGCCTACCGCAACTCTTCGCTGTCGATGCGACACGCTCGGACCGCCCTCCGGTTGCTCTTCCGCCACAACTTTGTCGGCCTCCAGGAAGCTCCGGTCTCGTCGGCGCTCCTCGCCGCCCGCGCCTTCGACCTCGACGAATCCGACGTCGTCCTCGAGCCCACGCGCCGGTCGAAAAATTTAGGAATGCGTTGCTCGCCCTCGCTCGTAATGCGCCTCGACGCCTCGGCCTGCCGCGCCGCCTTCGAGGCCTCCGACCTCGACGTCTACGTCTTCGAGCAAACCCACAGACACTTTTGTCGCCGCCTCCACGACGCTAACTTGACGGGGGACCCTCGCGTCCGCCGCGAACTCGACGACCAACGCCTCTGCGGTGCGCTCGACTTCTCCGACGCCGATCAGGTCTTTTTGGTGCCACCGTAGTATACGCATCACCCTCTCCCTCCCAGGTCTGTGGCCGCCTCGAGACGGACGAAGCCTACCAACGCCTCGTCGCCGCGAGTGAGTAGGACCTTTTTTTCTGGTTGTTTCCTAGACTCGCGCGTGCCTGCCTCAGGAGAAAAGTGCCGTCGCGCCACCGGCCCGCAATGGTGGCGGCAACACTATGGATTTCACTATACCAAGCTGCTCTCCGCCAACAACGATCAGGCGTCTTTGGTTGTTGTTGCGAAAACGCAAACCCAGCACTCGAGATGACGAATAATTAATAATACATCGCGCGGGGCTATTCTTCTTATTATCCTATAATTCGTCGTCGTCGAATCGATGTCGTCGCGTGATGATGATGATGATGATGATGATGATGATGATGATGATCGGAAGTTCTAATGCTACCATCTCTTCTCGCAGCAGCGCCGTTGCGTTTTTTTGTCCTGCTGAGGGCTGATTCCTCCAGGTTGGAGGAAGCCGTGAGCAGAGGGTGCGCGGAGAGGGAGCTGCCGCTAGTAGTTGTTGTGGAAACAAACACACGACGCAACTGGTGCCGACCGCGTGGGTCTATCGGTAGGGTTCCATTGCGCACGCGGTAGTAAGGAGCCGCCGTACCCGATATTATGGTGGAGAGTTACTTCTAACGGCACGGTTTGAACGACGAAGAACGGCGGAGACAGATGTTTTTTTTTTTCCGGGTGATGCCACACACAAAATCACCACCATCATCATCTTAATTACAACACTCTCAGGGTCTATTTTGTTGCCTGGGAGGTAACGCGGGAGGCTATGTATGAGCGGGACACACGAGACGACGAGGCGGTGGCGCAAAAGCCACATCCTAGGGTGAGGAGATTGTTTCTTACGAGTCCGAGGCAGCAGGAGGGAAGCCTTCGAGGACCGTCTTGCCGATGGCTTTGCCCGACTCCTGGGCCTCGTGGGCCTTGATGAGAGTCTTCGCGTCGATGTTGCCGAGACGGGACGTGAGGGTCGTGGAAATCGTACCAGCGTCGACGAGATCAGCGACCTCATCGAGGAGCTTCTTCTGGGCACCGATGTCGGCGGTTTCGAACATGGATCGCGTGAACATAAACTCCCACGAAAAGGTGAGGGCCTTGAACTTGTACGCGGCTATTTTCGTCACGTCGAACGTCGCAGGATCGTCGATGATAGTGATGTGGCCGCGGGGCTTGATGATATCGATCATTGCAGCAAAATTTTTGTCGGTGCCGACGAGCGACGCGACGTAGCGAGGCTGCTCCTCGCCGAGCTGCGTCTTGAGGTCCTCGTGGTGGTTGATGACCATGTCAGCGCCCATCTTTTCGACCCAGGCCTTCGTCTCCTCGCGCGACGCCGTCGCGATGACCTTGAGCTTGGTGAGCTTCTTGGCGAGCTGGATAAGGATGGACCCAACGCCGCCCGCGGCCCCAACGATAAGCAGCGAGTCACCCTCCTGGCCTTTGGATATCTTGAAGCAGTCGAAGAGAATCTCCCATGCCGTGATCGTGGTCAGCGGAAGCGCGGCGGCGGCGCCGAAGTCAATGTTCGCGGGACACCGTCCGACGATGCGCTCGTCGACGACGTGGTACTCGCTGTTGCACCCGGGCCGCGAGAACGCGCCAGCGTACCACACCTTATCCCCGACCGCGTAATGTTCGACTTGAGATCCGACGCCAACGACGACGCCGGCGACGTCCCAACCGAGGATCTTGTGACCAGTCTCCGGTGCCATCCAGACGCGGATCTTGACGTCCACCGGATTTACTGAAACGGCCTTCACCTCGACCAGCAAGTCGCGGGGCTCGGGCGTCGGCACCGGCATGCAGATGTCCTCCAGACACTTCGGCTCGGTAACGGCCAGCGAAGTAGAGTAGCCGATCGCGCGCATGGTAGCGGGCAACGAAGGCGTCATAATCGAACTCGCACGACCTAAGAGAAAAACGAAAAACAACAAGGCAGCAACCAGCCTTGGTGTCATGAATGTTCAAACTTCACCTATGTCTTATTATACCACAAGAAGTTCGAATTAGAAATCAATAGAAGTCAGAACAAAAACCAAAATGCAAAAGAAGAAGAAAGTTCTTTCAACCTTGGATTCGAAGAGATAGCGAAAGGAGGAGGATACCTACCTACCACACATCTCCGCCCGTCAGGCACATCCCTCATACCCCACAAACCACACATCGCTCGCGCTTGCCCCCAAAAAAAAAATATGAAAGAAGATGATGACTCTTTGAAAAAAAAAAGAACATCCATGGCCCCTCCTCCGAAAAGGACGAGATGTTTTTTTTTTGGAAAAAAAAAAAAGGGTTTCGTGAGTGCATCATCATTGGTGTCGTCGAACGTCGCACATGGAGGAGAGTTGTCGTCGCACCGGGGAAAGAAAAAAGCAGCACTAGTGATGACTCGCGAGGGCCTGGAGCCTCGCAGCCAAGGTCGGGAAGGCGGTGGCGGGATCCGGAAGATCGTCGAGGAAGCCATCCCCGAGGTCGTGCGTCGTGACGTCGTGGAGAGCGTCGGTAAGCCAGGTGGTCGCGTCGCGGAGGAAGTCGTCGGGCGCGGGGCTGAGGATGGCCTCCCAATCGAGCTGGAAGTGACGCGGCAATGGCGGGAGGGGGGGTCGGAAGCCAAGCGCGAGAAGCAGACCCGCTAAGACGGCGTAGCCGCAGGCGGCGGTGCCCCTCGTGAGGGGTCCGAAGTTGACCCAATAATAGAACAAGACGAGGGTGGCATCGACGGCGAGGCGGCGGATTTGTCGGCCGCCCTTGTGGCGGCGCGACTCTACGGCGCGGCGCGTGGTCGAGGACCAAGCGGCGTCCATCTCCGCGTCGTAAAGTTTCCAGCGTCGCGGCGTGCCCGGGGTCCGGATGGTAAAGTCGAACCCATTTGGATCGCGGCGCTGGAGCGTCACTCGCGTACCCTCGAGGACGAGGCCCGGCGAGGCGAGCGAGGCGCAGGGCGCGACGACCCAGAAGTCGCGACGGCCGCACAGGTCGTAGAGGTCGTCGAGCGAGCGGCAATTATCGAGATCGGCGGTCGAAGATGACGGATCTAGGTGCGCTTTGACGACTTGGAGGGCTCGTCGCCAATACGGATACCTGAGGACCTCGAGCTGGCCGGCGACCATGGGGGTCTGGAGCCCAAAGCCCTCGGAGAAGGCTTCCGGCGTGAGTCGGTCGATCCACCACACGGCGTCGCGCGGGTCTGCCTCGCGGCGCCATCGCGCCGCCGCCTCGTACAAGTCGCGCCATTCGACGACGACGACGCGCTTTGCTTTTCCCCACGCGGCGTTGGCCAGCGACGCGACATGGAGCGCCGCGAGCCCAAAGGCGCGGTGGTGCCTTTTGTTGCGCGAAAATCCGGGACAATCGAGCTGGATCCATTCCTCGAGACGCTCGAGGCGGGCGAGCCATGCGTCGATGGCCGGCGCGCGATCCCCGGACAGCAGCCTGTTGTTGTTGCGCGCGACAACAGAGTATGGCGTCTTGGGACGGGTCGGGGGGAGGCACTTACACTGGCCCTCCTTGAGCCGCGGATCGAGGCGTCTGTCGGCGTCCGAGGCCTCGGGCGGTAACCAGAGGCGGTCGTGCAGGTAAATCGCCATCTCGCGCTCGTAGAAGCATCCGTCGCGGTCGTAGCAGGCGACGGCCGACGCGAAGTCCCAGAGGGCGTGCGAGCACAGGCCCGAGTACCTGTGGGCGCCGGCGGCCTCGAAATTCCTCTTGGCCGCCGCGTAGTTTCCGAGATCGTAGCTCAGGCGGCCTTTGGCCGAATGCGCGGCCGCGTAACCGCCGTCGATTCCGAGGGCCTCGTCCAGCGAACGGAACGCCGACTCTGACAACCCCGCGTCGCGCTGCGTCTGCCCCATGTTGAGCCACGCCTCCTTGCACCGCGGGTCGACGCCGACCGCGCGCTCGAAGCACCGCAACGCCGCGTCGACGGCGCCCGTCTGCGCCTCGCACAGCCCGAGCACGTTCCAGGTCGTCGCCGCCCGGTCGTCGGCGGACCCCGACGCAACCAACTCCCTTTTTGCTGCGCGGTAGTCCCCGAGCTGGTGAAAAGCGAGGCCGCGCTGCAAACGCAGGTCCGCGTCCGCCGCGTCGAGTTCTATCGCGCGATCAAAGTCGCCGACCGCGCCGACCGCGTCGCCCAGTGCAACGCGCGTCTGGCCGCGCCGCTTCCAGCCGTCGGCGCTCTCTGGCGACGCCTCGATCGCGACGTCGAAGTCGGCCACCGCACCCTCGAGGTCCCCCGCCAGCGCTCGCGCCGACCCGCGTCCGAGCCTCGCCCGCGCCGTCTCGGGCCGCGCTGCCAACACCTCGTCGAAGATGCGTACGGCCTCGCCGAGACGCCCCGAGTTGACCATCAGGTATCCCACAGCGATGGCCTCGTCCAACTCGCGCCTCCCCGCCGCGCGCGACGCCGCGGCCGAGAGCACCGACGTCGCGATCTGCTTTTCTTCCAGTCCGATCTTTTGTGACGATTTCCTCCGCCCTGCCTTGCGCGCTTTTCCCATCGCATCGAGGGCCCGGCCCTTGAGATCGTGCGCGCGCGCCGCCGTCGATGGACACGCCTTGATGGCGGCCTCGCAGTCTTTCAGCGCCCCGCGCGGCATTCCGAGCGACAATTTGCAGGATGCTGCCTCGACAAGATAGAGCGCGGCCGTCTCCCCCGAGGATTCGAGGGCCAGCGCCGTCCATGCGTCCGCCGCGGCGGCGAATTCACCGCTTTCGGTGAGATCCCGCGCACGGGATTCCATCATCATCATCATCATCATCGGTAATAATTCATTCTATAACGGACCGGAGAATCAACACCCCTCAGTCGTCGTCGAGTGCCTTGGTAGTTTCCGTTGACTGGGTTGGTGTTGTCTGCCGTTGAACGGGCTGGGGGTCCGTCGAGATGCTGGAGGACGAGGCCAAAGAAGCGGCGGCGGCGGATGGCGCGGCCTTCACGATCCTGCGGAACAGCGAGGAAATCGCCGACGTGTTGTCGCAAGCAGGTATTTTGTTCTTCGATTTGGAGACGTGTGAGGCGGCCTAGGTGAAGTGTCGCGGCTGGCAAGCGACCGTCTGCTGGACGAAGAGGACAAGTCGGAGGACCTCGAGGGCGACCAAGGCGCAGAGATGCACCCGATGATGCAACTGACATCCGAGTCGATCTCGCCGCTGTGCCGGCCGATCGGGGATGGCGCACTCCGGCCCCCAAAGGCCGCGCGCGACGCGAAAATGCGAGCTTTGTTCGTCGCGCATTGCGTCGCGAGCTTTTTCGCGCCGGCGGCGTGGTTCGCGGCGGCGGGGGAGTCGCCCGCGCGCGGGATAGCGAGCTGGGTGCCAACAGGGTCGACGCTTCTCGTCGCGTCGCCGCTGTGCGCCGCGACGTTCGCGGCGCTGTTCGCGTGTCTCGTCGTCGCGCCAGAGCCGCGCGAGGCGAGGATCGCCGTCGCGCGGCTCGCGTACCCGACGGCGCTGTGCGCACTGGCTGCGGTCGCTGCGGTCGTCACCGTCGCCAGCCTCACCGACGCGGACTTCGTCGTCGTGGGAGTCTCGAGCTGCGTGCCCCTCGTCTCGGGCGCGCGCGCGGCCGCCGCGGCCAAGAGGTCTCGCGGCGCCGAGCCCTTTTTCGACGCGATGCTTGCCATCGTCGCGAAATTTTTCGCGACCGCTCGGGGCCCCGTGCTCCAGCTCGTCTTCGTCGCGCTCGCGCTCCAGGGTGCTCACCTCGCCGCCTGGAGCGCGGCGCGCTCGGACGTCCGGCGGCACTACTGCGAAAAATCTGGTCGCGATCGCGGCGGTGGTGGCGCGGCCTACGTCGCCGTCGAGATCGTCTTGCTCTTTAGCCTCTATTGGACCACGCAGGTCATCCGCACCCTTGTTCGCGCCGTCGTCTCGGGCTGCGCGATGCACTACCTCGTCCGCGTCGGCGCGCTCGAGGCGCCCGCGACCGCCACCAACGGCCGCCCGACTCCTACTAACGGGAGACGCGACGGGTATTCTCATCATCACAGCGGACAACGACGACGACAAGAGGACGAGCGACGACGACAAGAGGACGAGGACGCTGACGTCGACGACCTGCTGCTCGCGCACGACGAGGCGCTCGCCGACGTCGCTAACCCCGTCGCCCTCGATTCGAGGAGGCGAGGCGAGGCGACGAGCCGCGACGACGACCGCGCGCGCGCCCACCGCAAGGAACTCATCGCGGCGGCGCGCAGGGCCGAGTCCTTCTTCATCGGCATCGCGCTCACGACCTCGGCAGGATCGGTGTGCCGCGGCGCGCTCGCGTGCCCTTTGGCCGAGATGGTCCGCGGCCTCGTCGACCTCCTCGCGGCGTCTCCCGCCTGTCGCTGCTGCGCGCGCACGACAATCGCCAAGGCCGCCTCCGCGACCCGCGACCTCGCCTTCGTCCACGTCGCGCTCCATAACAAGGCTTTCTCCAGTGCCGCCCACGACGTCGCTCGCGTCGTCGACGAAAGCGGCGTCGCAGACCTCCTCGCGTCAGACCCCGTCGTTCCGATCCTTCAGACCTATCGCTCCGCCGCCGGCGCCTTCGCGGCCGCATTTTTCACCGCCCTCGCTCTCATTCACCATCACGGGACCCACGACCCCACCGTCGATTGCCAGGACGCCAACCTCCTCCTCCTCCACTTTGTCTTCGGCTTCGTCTGCTTCGCCCTCGCCATCGAACCCGTCGTCGCGACCCTCGAAGTCTTTTATCTCGGTTTCGCGCAGGCCCCCCAGGGCCTCGCCTCGGCAGACCCCATCGTCTACCGCCGCTTTGCGCGCATCCTCAACCGGGACCACGCTCCACGCGTCAACGAGCGCGTCCTTAGACCTGTCGTCGCAAAACAACAACAGAAAAACCGGCCTCATCGACAAGAGGTCAGCCTCTAGTCGGTCGGTAGTTATTACTGCTCCCGCACTTTTTTTTCCCCGTGTTTAAATTTAAAACCGCCTCCCTCCTGGAGTTCTCCAGAGAGGCTGTGAGAGATATATATACGCACCCACTCACTCACTCTCACTCACTTACTTACACCCGCAGCGGCGGCGACGGTGGTGGTAACGCGACGACGCGTCCTCGGCAAGCAAGTGCGACTATTAGACTATTCGTGTAGCCTCCGACGTCCTTCGTGGCCAGCTCCCCTTGCCTACTTATATCGTCACGTCGTTCGAACCTCCTCCGCCTCATCATCATCATCATCATGCTGGGGTATTTTCGCCTGCTCGAAGGGT
Source organism: Chrysophaeum taylorii (assembly GCA_029834535.1). NCBI lineage: Eukaryota > Pelagophyceae > Pelagomonadales > Pelagomonadaceae > Chrysophaeum > Chrysophaeum taylorii. Next base: position 53,325 of record JAQMWT010000119.1, read on the forward strand.
GGGGTATGGTCTGTTAATGAACCTCGGTGATGGTGGAGAGGCGGAGAGTGGTGTCCTCCGGGCCGTTGGCGGTGGTGGCACGCTCGAAGACGAAGAGAAGGGTCCGGCTGTTTGGGTCCTTGGCAGCGCGCGCGACGTAGGCGATCTCTTCCTTGGACCGGAATCGATGCTGGAGGAGGTTGTAGTTGCCTATGGCGACGAGGATGTCGCCCGCCGCGAGGCCGGCCCTGTGTCCGTTGCCGTTCACGCCCTGCACAACCGCGCGGCCGTCGGCGACGCCGATAGTCAGGCCAAACTTGGAGCCCCACTCGAACTCGACCGCCGCGAACCATCGGGCGGTCTCGACGCTGCGCGTTTTCTTGTCGGCAAAGAACCCCGAGAGGCATCGGCCGAAGTTGGTTGTTGCCTTCGAGTTGGGCGGCTCGCGCGCCGCCGCCGACGTCGCGGCTCGCGGGGGCAAGGCGCCGGGACGCGGCGACAACTCCTTCACGTCGACGTGCCTATCGAGGAGGCGAAATTTGTCGAGGCAGTCGACGTCGTCATACTCGTCACCGTCGTTCCACGATACTCCGAGGGCGCTGATTTGCTTCCGTAGGGCTGTCGCCGTCTCGTTCCAAGTGATGCGGAGCGCCGTCGCACGTTCGGCGAAAACAGAGTCGTTCCACTCGACGCCGAGGTGCGACGAGGCCATCGTCGGGAGGGGCCGCAAGGTTTCTTCCTTCCAGGAGACCCTGAGCTTTTTGTGCGAGACGACCGATTCGTTCCACCGAACGCTTAATGAAGAGGAGTCGTGCTGGCCTAGCGACGAGTTCTTCCAGTTGACCGGGAGGGTGTCGACGGCCGAGGCATGCCGAGACGGCGACGCGAGCCCGTCGCCGTCCACGTCGAGCTCGCCGCTCCGACGACTTCGACTTGGGTGATCCGACTCATCAACGGTCGTCTTGGCTTCGTCGCTCTCGTACGTCAGCACCGACGACATCGACCTAAGGATGTTGAACTTGCTCACGAGCGAACGGAGGCCGCCAGCATCGGGCGCCGCTTGGTAACTGACCGCCTTAGAAGAAGAAGAAGAAGAAGAAGAAGAATGCTGCTGCTGGTGCTGCTTGAGGGTCTCCTCGGCCTTGGTGGCGCGCGCCTCGGCGACCGCGATGCGCTTCGCTATGGTCGCGGCCGCCTCGACGGCGTCGGCGGCTTGCGAGAGGCACCGGAAGCGCTCGGCGTCGAAGTCGTCTCGCTGCGACGCGACCGCCGCGAACGCCGCGGCGGCGGCCGCCCGTTCGTCGGCGAACAGGGCGCACGACTCGGCGAGGGCGTCGCGCTCCGCCCCGAGCATCGCGACTTCTGCGGCAAGAGCGTCGCGCTCGGCCCCGCGCGCCGCGACCTCCGCCGCGAGCGCGGAGACCTCTCGCGCTCGTCGTTCTTCGGCGCGAGACGCGGCCTCCTCCGACAGCATCGCCGCCTCGACCAGCGCGTTCATTTCTAGCTTGCTTGCCTCGTCTTTGCGACCCGTCGACAGCGCCGATGCGCACAGCTGCGCGACGGCCTTGGCGTTGTTCGCCTCGGCCCGCGCGTTGGTTGCCTCGGCCCGCGCGGCGTGAGCGTCCTTTCGCGCCCTCTCGAGCATCGCGAACTTGCGCAGCGAAAAAAACTTTCCCCGCTCCTTGTCGTCGGGCGTCTTCGCGGGCGACTGTACGCTGCTGCCCCACGGCCGCCGCGGCGAACGTCCCTTGTGTGTCGGCGACGCCGACTTCGGCCGCGTCTTCGGCCGCGTCTTGCCTCCCACAGAGGATGATGACCCACGGATCGCCGCCGCAGGTGGTGAAGACGACGACGCATCGGCGGTGATGTCGCGTCTCAGCGACTTGATTGGAACCGTGTCCTCCTCTCGCCGCCGGGCCAATGACCGTCCTCCGGACATGGTGTTATTTTCGTTCCGCGTTAATAACTACTAGGAAGGCGACTAGTAGTGACGTCAAGAGATATGTCGTGTACATATCGACAGCAAGGAAGAAGCGGCAGCGGACGAAAGACATATCTTTTCGTAACTCCACGATTCAGCACAACCGCGTGCCATCATCATCATGCATCACCGAGGCGAGACGTTTCATTGAGCGGGCGACCTTCCGACGTATCATCGAGACTTCTTTACTTGGCGGAGGCGACGGACGCCATGGATCGGCGCCCCAAGTCTATCCGCAAAAAAACGGTGTCCATGGTGGACAACCACCTCTCGAAGCAAAAGTCCGTGTACGACCGCTGGATTGTCGAGCTCTGCCGCGATGCCGACGACTCGGCCGACGAGCGCGACCGGTTGAAGACAAAGCTGCACGTGCTCAAAGAAGACCAGAAGCGCAAGGTAATGGTCAAAATCCTCAAGCGGCTGCTGAACGCGCAGTACTTTCGCGCGTGGTCGTGCTGGTACGAGGTGACGGTCAAGATGCACCAGAGGTTGGTCGCGGCGGAGATCAAGGATCTCCGAGCCGAGGTCGAAGAGCAGACCAAAGATGCGGAACGGATCGAGGCGGAGGTCGAGACACGCACCCAGGAAGCGAGGACGGCTCGGCTTAGGACGGCGACCGAATCGCAACGCCGATTGGTCGCCAAGATCCTCACCAAACTCTGCCAGGGTCTCGCAAGGCTCGCGTGGACCCAATGGGCGGGACAATCGACGGCACGCAAGCAGCAACGGCAACTCATGGTGAAAATCCTCAAACGACTCTACCGCGCCCAGTTGTCCAAAGGTATGACACGGTGGAACGTCATCACGAAAAAGTCGCTGCTCATCAACAAGTTAGAGCGCAAGGCCGCGCTCGAAAAGGAGCTTGCCGACCTCGACACGAAGGCGCAGCACTTCGGGGCAGAAATACGGAAGCGGCAAGACGACGCGCGGAACGCGGCCATCTTGGCGTCGAGCAGAGCGCAAAAAGATCTCATCGTCAAAATCTTGCGAAAAATGTGCAACAGCTTCCTGCTGATGGGCTGGGCGGTGTGGAAAGCAAAGTGGCTTAATTACCGTCGCGACTCGGCGTTGCTGACCAAAGTGCTCTCGCGCCTGGTCAACATCAAGTTGCACGCGGCACTCCGGTTCTGGCACCTGGTCATCTTCAGTCTCGCAACCAACAAGAGCAAGGTCAAGCAGATGCTCCTGCGGTCTCAGCGCGACAAGCTCCTGGAAACGCTCCGCGAGCGCGCCGAACAGCTGCAAAAGCTCCAGGCCGAGGCGCTCGGGCTCGCGCGGGCGTCCAAGGAAAATGCCATTAGTGCGACCGCCGTCAAGGCGGCTTCGGGGCACTTTGCCGACCACCTGCTCCTCCTCATCGACCGAAAGATTGCCGAAGGACTCGTCGAACCGCCCGAAAAAAACAACGCCGATCGGTCGCCCGTCCCGCCGGTGTCGCCGTCGCACGCTTACTCGGACTTCCGCACGCCACAGACAAGCCCGAGACCGCGCGTCACGAGCCCCGGCAACTTTGCCCATAGCGTGCTCCTTCCGCCGTCGCTCAGCGCTGAGGGCGCGCGACACGAACTCCTCGCCTTCATCTTCGAGCTCGAGCAGCGAGGGCACATTCGACCCGACGACGTCGGCGCGTCTCTCAGCGCGCCACGCGCGCCGTCCGTGTCTCTAGCGTCGCGGAACATTCCGGGGCGCGAAACCTGGCCGGAGCCGAGAGATTCTTACCTCGTCCCGGAACTCGCTAAGGTAGAATCAGTGAGCCGACCGCCTGCGGCTTCCCCCGCGTCCAAACAACAACAACAACACGATGCCATGTCGGTCGCGAGAACGAGCGCGATCCGCTCGCGTCTCGAACCCCTCTTGCGGCCACTCGCGATGGCGGGCGATGCTCGATTGTACTCTGCGATGAAAACGTATCGATCCACCAACAACATCGTCGACTTCTGGGACACGCTCGAGAACCTGCACGCTCTCGCATGAGCAAGGGTGTGTATCTTAGTGGCTTCGACCGCGGGCCTCGCGCTAGTGTTCGGCGTAAAGGTCAAAAAGGTATTCGGGCGGGCGGCAAAAACCGTTGGCGACTCGTACAACCACAAAGACGTTTGGTGGTGCGCCTCAACCCCGCCTTTGGGTGCGGGAGACGACGACGGAGGGGCGCGTCGTTCGTTCCATGGTACGTTCGTTCGTTCGTTCGTTCGTTCGTTCATCGAGTCAACATCATAAAAAACTATATACTCCTGCGCTCTGGGCGGAGCGCCAGGGTGGCGTTCCATCCACGCGGGCGTACTATGCGAGGCGGCGGGCGTACGCAGGAGCGCGGTACCACGTTAGTTTGTTAGCGAGCGCGGCCCGCATCCGACGAGGATGATGTCGTCGGGGAATGGTGGTTACTGTTGGTGTTGTTGGTGTTATTCGTGGCATTGTCGTTGGGGCGGTCCTCGTCGAGGGGCACGAATAGCGGCAAGTGGGGGGCTCTCGCGGAGGTCGAGGACTCGCGGCGACTGTGACCCTGATGATGATGATGATGATGACGATGTCCTCCGCGGTTGTGGGAAGAGGAGGAGACGCGAGAAGTCGAGGCGTCGCGCGAGGGCCTCGCGCGGGAGGACGAGGAGGCCGAGGAGGAGGAGGCGACGGAGGACATGGTGATTGAGGAACACGAGGAGAGTCTCGCGGACGCCGCAGAGTCTTCGAGCGCGGAGGCATCGTCGTCGCCGAGGGGCGAGGGCCGGCGCGAAAAAAATGCCGTATCCTCGGCTCGCCAGACGTCCTCGTAAAACTGCTGCCCCTCGACGCGCGCGGCGAGGTGGGTGAGATCGAGGGGGCAGGCGGGCGAGTGGCTATAGGAGGTGTCGTCGCGACCGAGAACAAAGTTGACTATGGTGCGGGCTTCCGAGGGCCAGGCGTCGACGGAGCGCGGGAGGGGGAGTCCGGCGATCTCCGCCGCCAAGCGGTCGTAGGTCTTGACGGGGGCGGGGGCGCTCCTGAAGCGCGGGCGGAGGCGGCCGTCGCGCGCGGGGACGAGGCCCGGCTCGACGACTTTATCGGAAGGTGCCGAGTCGAGCGAGGCCGTGGCTTGGAAGTGCGCCACGCGGCCGGCGTCGCCCGGATGGAGCGGGATGCGCTGCACGCATACGAGCTCCTCGATCGCAAACCCCTCCGCCGCAGGGATGAGGCGGAGGGCGTGGACGTGCGACTGGCGCCAGTGTCGCGTGCGCATCTCGAGGAACGCGCGTCGCTGCTGGTAGACGGCCAAAGGGGGTCCGTTTTCGACGAGGCACATCGCAAAGGCGTGCGAGAGCGTCGAGGTGTGGACGAAGACGCCCGCGGGTGGCTCGGTGGCGCCCCCCGCGACGCGCGGAAAGACGCGCGGCAAACCGTCGTCGGCCGCGAGCGGCGACCGGGACGACGGGACGAGGTCGCCCGGGCGCGAGACGACGCGGCCACACGGCTGCTCCGGGCTCCGGTGGTCGTTCTGGATGAAGTGCACCCAGACGTCCACGCCGCTCTCGTTGACGACGACGAACGTCGTTAGACTTCGCGTCCGGCCTAGGGGAAACGGTCGCGCCCACCGCACCGCCTCGGCCGCGTCGGCTCCGACCACAAGGAGCCGCCGCCGCAACGCGTACCGGCTCAAAAGTAGCGCGCGCCTCGCGTCGCCGTCCCGCACCGCGGCACCGAACCCCGGCGGTGGCTGGGTGCCGCGCACCCGCGCCTGCCGCTCGACCGCCCGCAGCAAGAGCCTCGCGCACCCAAACACCCGCTGCCACGCTCGCGACGCGACGCTCGCGCGCCCGAGGGATCGCACCCCCAACAGCTCGCCGTTCTCCCCGACGATGGCGTCAAAGGGGGCCTCCATTGCCGCAAACGGCGCCGCCAGACCCGCCATGACTGTTGCTTAATAAAACATCTCTTCTTTCATTTATGATCTACTACAATTTCGTGATTTCCTCTTTTTTGTTTTTTTTTTTTTGAGGCGTTATTTCACCGTTACTGGTGGCCTGCCTCCTGAAAAAGATGCGACGAACGCAGTGGCGCCTCGCGCAGACGGTTCGAGAGGTCGAGGACAACGAACCACGGCCCGACGTCCAGCTCCCGGCGGAGCGCCCGGCCTGGCGCCTCATGGAAGAATCTTTGCGAGCGTGTCGCGAGGCCCCCGCGAGGCCGCGCCTCGATGACCCCGCCGCCTGGGTCCAGTCGTCGTCGTCACCCTTGGACGCCTTCGAGGCCGCGGCGGCGCGCCTCGGAGCCCCACTCCGCGCCGACGACGCACGCGGCTGCGCACTTGGGCGACCGCCCATCCATCCGGACGACGACGATAATTATCCACCCCGTCGTCGCGCGCCTCGTTGGGTCGACGACGACGACGACCCACCCTACTGCGTGTATCGGGGCGAGGACGACGGCGCGACCCTCACGCTCACGCACGTCAAAGAGACGCTCGACGCCGCGCTGTACACGTTCACCAAGAGCTACCAGGCCAAGGAACAGCGCGAGAAGGAGGCGCGGGACGCGGTCGACAAGGCGCGGGCGGAGGAAAGAAAACAGCTGGAAAAGGAAGTCCGCGAGGAGCACTCGCTGCGGCTCATCGAGGCCGCGGCGGCCTTCGAGGAGATCGCCGACGTTCCTAGAGAAGGCTCCAGTTCTGCGCACTGCCGGGCCGCCTGCCCTTGCTTCTGCTTGTCGGCTCCAACAACAACAACAACAACAACAACAACAACAGATCTCGTCGCGGACGATTTGGCGCCGCCCCGGCCCCAGTGGAAGAGCCTGAGCGACGCGTCGCAGAACGTGCAGCACGAACTCGACATGGCACTGGCGATGATGCAGAAGCGGCTCGGCGGCGACAAGCCGTTCGTGGGTCACGACCGCGCGGAGTACGTTCCCAAGCCGCCCGACGTAAAGCCGGACGACGCCGTGGCAGTCGCCACCACCACCGAGACGCCCGATGAACGAGAGCGCCGCGAGCTCGCAGAGAAGCGCGCCATGGAAGACGAAGAATTCGAACGTCGCTGCAGCAGCGAAGCCGAGAAAAAATGCGACGCCGGTTTCTTCGACCAACTCGGCACGCCCGCGACCGACGACAATCCCGACCTCTTTGCGACCGACGACAATCCTGCTGGTGACTTTGACCTCGAGACCGACGAGGCGATCGACCGCCTCCTCTATCTCCGAGACCTCGCATCCGAACCGCGCGCGGTGCCGCGCCTCGCCGCGACCGCGCGAGAAGACGACGACGCGGCCTTACTCGCGTCGCGCGACGACCATTTCGCCTTCTCCGCTAGAACAAGTCCCGCCGCCCTGCAGAGTGTTCGCCGAGTCGAAGGCTACCGACCACCACCCGACCCTCACGACCCCGTCGCTCGCGCGCAGACGCGCCTCGACGAAAACCGCCAGCGCCGCCGCTTGACAGAAGCGAAAGGGATCCTCGACCACGCGCTCGACGCGCGCGCGCGCCTCGAGAAAGCCCGCACGTTGCGAGTGGCGTTGAGGGGCGAGCTCCGCAGACACCACGACGCCGCCAACCCCCCCTCCGAGAGTGTCGGCGCTGCTTCGTATTAGGCGCGTAGTTTTTTTTTTTTTCGAGGGGCATTAATATTCATTCGCGCGCAACTCTTGACGACGCCATATCTTTCGTCGCCGACACCACCTGTGAGACCAAGCAGCCGTGGTGTTGGGCGCGGACCAGGGACGCGCGGGGTTCACCGCGCCAGGCGCCACGCATCGCGACGAGCATGTGGCGCTCGCCGCGAAACTCGGAGCGTCCGTGTTTGTGCCAGAAGTTGTCGACGACGAGGACGGTCCCCGTCGCGAGTTTGAGGGAGAAGGTGAGGTTGTCGGCGAGGGCCGCGAGGGAAACGCGGAACTCGGGTTCGAGCTCGTGGTCGGGCGCCCACGTGGTGTGGTGTGATGTGGTGGAGTCTGCGCGCGAGCGGGACGTCGCGTTCCTTAGGGTGTTGGTCGAGAGCCGAGCCGTGGGCTCCGAGAAGTTGCTCGAAGAGGACCGGGCGGTTGGTGCGCGGGTGCACGAGGAGCGCGGGCGAGTCCCCGCCGAATGAGTCGCGCCGCGAGGTTTGCGAGGCGTCGTCGGCGTCAAAGCGCACGCGGTGTCTATCACGCGTCGGTCGCGCACCGCGCGCTGCCATTGCGGTGCGAGGCTTTCGAAGAGCTCGTGCCCGTCGACGAGCGTCGTCTCGCCGCCGAGCTCGGCGGCGAGTAGAGCCCCAAACGCAACGTACCGCGGCGCGCGCGGCCCGTAGCCCATCTCGTTGTGCTGCGCTAGCGCGAGCGAAACGTTCGAGGGGCCCGCGTCGTACACGCCGCGGCCGATCTCCTTTTCCGCGAGAAATAGCCCCCATCGTAGGAAAAGGGCACCTCGCCGGGAAGAACGGCGTCGAGTCCCCACTCGAGCGCCGACAGCACGTCGCCGCCGGCCGCTCGGCTCACGGCGTACCCCTGGGACGCAAGCTGCGCGCGGACCGTCGCGACGGGAGTCTTCTCAAAGTAGGCAGCTGCTGCGGCAGTGCTCCGCGAGGTGCAACAACCACACCTTTTTATTACAACGCACTTTCGGCTTGTTCGGGATCAGATTCTGTTGGAAGAAGTTTAGAGGGGGAACAACAGCAACAACAACAACAAGACGGGGAAAAAAAAAAGAGCAGGCAACCACAACAACGACAGCGAAGGGCGGCGGGTGCGCGTCGTCAACAGACGAAGAGGCGCGTGATGTTGTCGGGGGCGGGCTGGGCGGCGCGGAGGAGGTCGGCGTCGTCGTCGTCGTCCGCGGGGGGCGCTGAGAGGAGGGCGCAGAGGCGGGCCTGGGCGTGCTGGACGTGGCGCGAGTCTTGGGAGAAGCCGAAGGCGACAGCGTCGGCGATGGCGTCGCCTAGGGCCTCGCGGTCGTTGGCACGATCAAGGGCGAGCTCGAGTTGATGGCGTCGCGCTTCGCGGGCCTCTTGGGGTTCGTCGAGGGCTTTGAGCTTCGAGCGGGCGGCGACGACAACGGCGTGGTCGTCGTCGACGCCGAGGTCAATCGCGTGTTCGATCGAAACGAAAATGGCGTCGGCGTCGTCGGTGCCCGTCGCGAGGACGAGCGCGTCTACGGCCTCGCGCCTGTGGTCGAGCGAGCTCCGGCGCGCAAGAGTCTGGTCGACGGCGGCCGCGAGATTCGAGGGCGGCGAGGGCGACGGCGGCGGCGGGGGCTTCTTGGGGGGCGGCGGGGGCGGCTTGCGGCGCCCGCGGCCGGGAGACTCCTCGACGGGCGGCGGCGGCGGCGGCGGCGAGGGCTTCGGTGGGTCGTCTCCGCCCGGCAAGAGCGCGTCGCGGAGCTCCTCGAGACGCCACGAGCCCCCGCGGTGGTCCGAGGGAAGCTCCAGGAGCGCGGGGGGCGGGGGCGGAGCCTCGACGGCGTCGTCGTCGTCCGACTCGTCGTCGTCCGAGAGGTGCGCGGCCGAAAGGCGCGGCCGGGAGAGGCGCTCCTGGCGCAGCATGCCGAGGCAGGCCTGGAGACTCATAAGCCACTCGAGGAGCTCCTCGCCGTTGGGCGCGCGCAGCGCGAAGGGCCGCCGGCGCTCGCGCCCCTCCTCGTCGACCGCGTCGTGAATCTCAAAGTAATTTAGATCTTCGTTTTTCTTCGTCGGCCGGTGCCGCCCGCGCAGGCGCACCGTGTCGGGAATCTTTATGCCCGACTCGGACGTCAGCCGCACACACCCCTTGTACTTGCCGAGGGAGGCGTCCTTGTAGTAGTGGAGCTCGCCCTCTTCGACGTCGAGGACGAACCATCGTCGTTGCCAGTTCCGACGATGGAGCTGCGCCTGCACCAGACTCTCCCCCGCCCGCGACCGCCCCCCTCCCTTTTTCAGCATGCTCCCCGTCGTCCGCGCAGTCTCCTCCCCGTACATGATGATGATGATGATGATGATGATGATGATCACGTCGCCGCCGCCGCCATCACGAACGTTCGACGAACCTTCCCACCGGACGTGTTTGTGCTTCCCACCGGAATCACACTAACGGTACGAAGATAGATAGTGATGGACCGCTTTGCCGCCGCGAAAATCCAGGCGGCCGCGCGGCGCATGCTCGCGCGCGAGGCGGCCTACGCAATGGTCACGGCGGTCTGGGAGCGGATCTACGACCCGGTCAGCGGAGCCTCGTACTATTACAACACGCAGACCGATGCCTCGCAATGGACGCGGCCAGCGCCGCTCATGTGGCGCGACATCGCCGAGGTCGCCCCGACCTTCACGCCCGAACAGTCGGCCATATTGGTTCAGTCTGCCTGGCGGCGACGGATCGGGCTTCGCGAGGCGCGCGCCGAGCTCGCCAAGGTGGTCACTCGCCTCGCGGACGAAGAGTCTGGCGCGCCGTACTACTTCAACTCGCGCACGGGCGCTACCTCCTGGCACCCTCCCAAGATGCTGGGCGGAAGGATCGACTCTCTGGCCGACGAGGCGGTGGTCCCCTCCTCGGCAGCAGACCTCGAGGAGGAGGAGGAGGATCTGGAGGAGGATCTGGAGGACGACGCGGACGCGCGCGAGCGGCCGCGCAGCAGGGCGCAGCTCGAGGTAGACGCCGCCGAGGACGACCCCGGCGGCGCGACGGATCTGTCGCTCAAGGGGATCGGTCTGACGCGGCTCACTTACCGCGTGTTTGGCATCGAGACCCTCGAGAGGCTCGACGTTTCTGACAACCGGCTCGAGGCGGTGCCGGCGGGCGTGAGCGCGCTGACCAAGCTCGAGGCCCTCAACTTTTCGCGGAACCGGCTCACCACGCTACCCAGAGAACTCGAGGACTGCCGCCGCGTGCTCCGGTTTCTCGACGTGAGCCACAACCGCCTCTCGTCTTATTCGCCCCACGTCTACAGACTCGAGATGCTCGAGACTTGGAACGTCGCCGACAACGACCTCCGAGCCCTGCCCGTCGCGAGCGGCAACGTCGACTTGCTGCGCGAGACGCGGGTCTGGGACGTGGGCCTCGGCATGCTCATTAATTTGCGGTGCCTCAACGCGAGCCGAAATCGGCTCGGCGCCTGGCCGCCGCAGCTCGACGAGCTCGCGTCGCTCCGAGAGCTCGACCTCTCTTTCAACGCGCTCCGGGAGATGGTCGTCGCGGAGGCGGAAAAAAAAAACAAGCCGTTGTGGCCTCGGCTTCGTGTGCTCAACGTCGCCGAGAACCAGCTGTCGGCTTTGTGCTCGCGGATCGGAGAGCTCTCGGCGCTCGAGGAGCTCGACGCCCGCGGCAACAGAATCGCCGAGCTGCCCGCGACGCCGCTCGGCGGGCTCGCGGCGCTGCGGCGGATGCCGATGGACCGGAACCGGTTCGGCCGCGTCGACGGCGCGTGGTGGGACCTCCCCGCGCTCGCGTCGCTGCGACTCGCCTTCAACGAGGTGCGCGATCTGGACGCGACAAACCTCGGCGGCGAGGGTCGGCGCCTCGCCGAAATCGACCTCGAGGCCAACCGTCTCTCGGAGTTGCCCTCGTCTCTCGCCAAGCTCGGTTCGCTGACGCGATTGTCGGTGAAGCAGAACGAGCTCGCGACCCTCCCTGCAGCCCTCGGCGGACTCTTCCGCCTCGAAACCCTCGTGCTCGCGCGCAACCGGTTTTCGAAACTCGACGGCGAGGCGTTCGTCGGTCTCGTGTCGCTCTCGACGCTCGACGTCTCGCGCAACGAGCTCGCCGAGCTGCCCAAGGAGCTCGCGAGTCTCCTGAAGCTTCGCGTTTTGGACGCGAGCCACAACAAGCTCAAGAGATTATGGGACGCTCCGCCGCCGCGAACCCTCCAAGTCCTGCGGCTCGGAGGGAACCGGCTCCGAGTTGGCGACTTGTTCGACGGCCGGCGCGCGCCCGCGCTCCGCGAGCTCGCGCTCGACAGGAATAGGCTCGAGTGGGTGCCGCCGGAGCTCGCCCTGGCCCCAAATCTCCGGGTCCTCACGTTGGACCACAATCCATTCGCGCGGCACCTCGTCGACGTCCTCGAGCCCTTGGCCAACCTTCGGCGACGGGCTCGCCACTTCAAGGTCTACCTCGGTGGTAGCGCTTATTCCGCCGCCGCCGCCAGCGATTCGCCGCTGGTCATCGAGCTGCGAAACCTCGCCGAGCTCCGGACGTGCGCGAGTGCGGGGGCCGAACGGCTGGAACGCGGCGAGTATGCGGACGCGGTCGAGCCGTTGACCAAGGCCGCGCGCGTTTTGGAGCAGCAGCAGCAGCAGCAGCAGCAGCAGCAGCAGCAGCAGCAGCAGCGTACGGAATTGCACCATTACTTCTTCCTCGGAGCGAGTCTCCTCGCCCAAGTTCGCGCCCGCGACGCAAGGAACGAGGCGACGCAGCATCGCCGGGGGAGCCTCGGCCGCACCATCGACGCGATCGAGGAACCGGACGCGCGGACGCGCGAGCGGGCGGGGCTCTTGGCGCGCGCGAGGCGCGCCCTCGACCTCGCCGTCAAGCCAGACGAGCCGTGCCCCGAGGTGTACTACTGCCGCGCCGTCGCCGCGCTCGAGGCTAAAGACTACGCGGCGGCGATCCGCGACGCGTGCCGCGCGATCGAGGCGCGCGCGTCGCACGCGCCGACGGTTGTCCTGCGCGCCCGAGCGCGGTGCGCGCTCGGTCAGTTCCCCCAGGCCCACCGCGACTGCCTCAAAGCGCGTCGCCTGGCGGGCGGCGACGCGCGGCTGGAGGCGCGGCTGGAGGCGCTCGAGGAAAAAATCGCCAGGGGTCTCGCCGCGATCCGCGCCGCAGGCTGCGACGACCCCGTCCTCGAGCGCGGCTTCGAGGTGACGCCCGAGGGTCTCTTGCTGCGTCGTCGGGCCGAGCTCGCGGCGCTCGAGACAACGGGTCGCTCGGAACGACGGAGGCGCCGAGAACAGCGCGAGCGAGAGGCCGACGCTTCGCGGCGCGCCATTGCCGAGCGGAGCGAGGCCGTCGAGCGCGAGCGCGCGCGCTGCCGCTCGCTGGCCGACAAGGTCCGGGCGGACCTCGCGTGGCGCGGCGCGCGCTACGCGGAGGAAACGGAGGTTGCGCGCGCGCGTCGCGACGCCTCCTGCGTCGTCGTCGTCGTGCAAGATCGTCATCCAGCGCGCGAACGAGCGAAGATATGATGATGACACGCTACTAATACTACTAATATCAGAGGAGCGCGAAGGAGTGGGCGGTGACCTCCTCCTCCTCCTCCTCGCGGAGGAAAGCAGCAGCATCGTCGTTGTTGGGCGGGCGGGACTCGTCGAAGACGGGTCGGAAGTTGGGTTTCCCTTGGTTGGTTTTGTCGACGCGCGCCAAGGAGCCGTCGGCGCTCCGTTCGAAGGTAGCAACGTGGACGTCGACGCCGAGGTCGCGGAGCGCGGCGTAGGCGACGTCGACGTTGATGGGGTCGGTTCCCGCGGCGCGCAGCAAAGCCTCGGTGTCATTGCTGCTCCTACTACTCCTAAAGGCGGCGCGGAGGTCGGGGCGGCGGGCCACGACGTTTCGAACGGCGAGACACGCTTGTCTTTGGAGCCTTGAATCTCCGGGATGTGACCGCATAGCATCGAGCACAACAACCGCGCCGCCGGCGTCGACGATGCGCTGCGCGAGATCGGGTTTCCGGAGCGCGACGAGGGCGAGCGTAGCGATTCCGTGCTCGCAGAGACGCGCGTCGTTCCAATTCCTTTTCATCGCGTCGCAGACGGCGCGGACGTCGACGCGGTCCTTGGCGTCGTCGCGCGCCGAGAGGTTCCGGAGCAGCCCGAGGGCGAGGGAGGCATCCGCCCCCCCGAGGGCGCGCTGGCACATCTCGAGCCCGCCGCGGCGCGCTACGCGGCTCGCGGCCTCGTCCGACTTGGTCAGTTGTCGGAGCGCGAAAAGGTTTCCCAGCTCGACGAGCTTTTCGACCGCGCCGGCCTCCACGAACGCGCGCGCGTTGTCAAAGGTAGACGAGGCGACGGCCGCGGGGTCGTCGTTCGCGCAGACGGCCGCCAGGGCATCGGCGGCCGCGGGACAAGTCTCGAGGTGCGGCGCCAGACGCGGCGCGAGTCCGCCGCGCGCGAACGCGCGCTTGTTGGCGTCGCACCGCGTCGCCATCGCCGCGATCAGACCCCACACCCGCGGATCGGGGACGTGCGCGAGCACGACCTCGGTCGAGACGCGCGCCCTGTGCTCGGCCGCCTCGCGGCACACCGCCGAGAGCGCCTCGGCCGATCCGGGCAGGGCCCGGCACAACGCGTCGATCGCCCCCGCGACGTTGCCCGCGAAGCTCGCGTTCGCCGCCCGCCGCTCCTTGGGGTCGCACGAGCACAACCGTGCGATGGTCTCGACGTCCGCGCTCGCGATCGCCGCGACCAGCAGGCGCCGGTCCTCGCCTCGCTCGAGCGTCGTGTCCACGCCGCTCAGGTCGGCCCCCTGGAGCGCGAACTGCTCCTTGGCCGCCAGGATCGCCTCCGACCGCGACATCTCCAGATCCTCGTTCTCCAACACGGCCGCCTCGAACGTCTCCTGGCTGATCTTCGTGCCTCCCCTGGCCATATTGTTGTTGTTGTTGTTGTTGTTGTTACAGCTTCTTTTCGAATTAATTAATGCCCCACAAACCGCTTTCCAACAACAACAACGGAAAAAAACATGCAGTTAGTAATTCACCATCGTGTGCCCGCCCCGCAGCAGGACGACGAGGAGCGCGATGTTTGCGGCGAAGAAGGCGAGCGAGAGGAGCCAGAGTTCGAGGTGGACCGGCGCGCCCTCGAACTCGAGCGCGTAGGCGACCGCGAGCCACAGGCCCAACCTTTAATAACGGAGGTTAAAACGGGGTCGTCGAGTCAACGAAAACAACTTTTACAACTAACAAAAATACAACAATAGGGCGTGTGAGTCACAAACCAAACAAACAAACAAACAACCTCACGAGGCGAGCCACGAGATCGCAGCGACCAAGAGACGAGGCTTCGCCTCGCTTGGCGTCGGCGCGGCGGCGAGCAACGCGAAGGGAAGCCACCAGACAAAGTACTGGGCCGTCGCGACCTTGTTGACCGCAACAAAGAGGAGGGTTTGGGCGAAGACACAGAGCGCAAGGTCGGTCGGCGCGACGCAGGCGAGGGTCGCGGCCTGCGCGACCGCGTGGAAGGCGAAAGGAATCAGCCCGAGCGCGCCGAGCGTGTGGTCGTCGTCGAGATTGAGGTAGAGCGGGAACCAAAAGGGGGAGAAGTTGTGGCGATGGTCGACGCGGCGCAGGTGATAGAGGATTGCGGCGTCGACGAATTCGCCGTAGGACCGCGCCGCGCCCATGGTCGCGACCAGAAAGACGGCCGCGGCGCTCGCAACACACACGAGTGGGCGGGGAGACGAAACGGCGAGGGCCGGGACATGGATCGCGGGGTAGATTTTGACGTGCGCGCCGAGGCCGAGGATTGCGCCGGCGGCCGCGTCGCGGCCCGCGTCGGCGAGCTCGATCGCGAGGGCCACCATCGCCGCAACCAACGCGTCGCTCGAGCCCCGTGTGCACACGCCGATCGCGATCGGGTTCAAAAGCCAGCATAGCGCGAGCCGCCGGGCGTCCGCGCGCTCGAGGCCGCGTCGCCGACCTAGGCGACCGAGCGCGACTCCGAGGGCCGCGTCGGCGACCGAGAAAATGACCTTCCCGAGGCACTGGACCCCCAAAAGCACGTCGGGCAGCAGGGCCCACGCGAACACGGGCGAGTACCGGTACGTCGCGCGCTCGTACGGCGAGCCTGCAGGACTCGTGTTGCGCGGCTGTGGCCCCCCGGACGCTGCCTCGCACGCCCCGCCGCCACGAGCGCCGCCGCGTCGCGGAACACGCCGTAGTCGACGTCGGTGTACTTGAGCCGCGGCGACACCACGTCCGCGACCTGCGCGACGCCGACGAAGACGAGGCGAACTCCGAGGCCAACGCCAAACATCTCCCACCACATCCTTACCCCCACCTATGTTGGCTCGCGCGATGACGCCCGGGCTGCTGCGGCGGGTGCCGGTGCGACCGATGAGTGCGCTCACCGGCAAGATGGACGAGCTGGTGCGGCGGCACCCCGTCTCGTCTGCTGCTGACGAGGACACCGCGTCAGGCCTCCTCGACGCTCGGCGAGATCGTCGTGCTCCAGTACAACAAGGTCGGGCCGGGGCTCAAGTGGACTGTCAAGGACACCAAGGCGCGTTGTGTACGATGCTCTCAATACCCTACGTGCGCAGAAGTACGGCGACGCGCTCGCCGCCGGCCTCAAGGATATCGGGTAAGACCTCGTCGCGACGACGACGCTGCTCGGTTGAGTCGGCTTCACTTTTCGCGCAGCTTCAAACCTGGCGACGGCGCGTCGCGAGGTCCGTATCTCGCTCATCCCCTCGCAGGCATCGCGACCAAGCTCAACCCGGGACGGCCAGAGAAGCACTGCGCTCTCTTCGCGGCCGCGACCGCCGGGTTGGTCGTGGTCTCGATCGATCCGAACGTTTCGGACCCTTCCAAGCTCCGCGACATCCTCGCCGAGAACAACGTCAAGATGCTCATCTACGACGAGCCCGACGTCGACCTCTTGGAAGCAGCTATTCCGGAGTTCGCCGCCTACGAGGCGCGCACGGCCAAGCCCTTTTACGTACGCGTGTTTTTTTTGTTTTTTTTTTACCCCCCCGCGTGTTTTTATAGGCCCCGGGCCTGCCCAGCCTCAAGTACTTCGTCACGATCGCCCTCGACATCCAGCGAGGTCAGGGCCGGAGAGGCCTGACCCCGAACCCCCCCCCCTCGCAGCTTCCTTCAACTACCAGCACATGCTCGCCTACAACCCCGCGGGCCTCCCCGCCGAACGCACGTCCGACGACGCGCTCCTCTGCGTCGACTACTCTTCTACCGGCGCCAAGAAGACCTACACCCACGCTCAAGCGGTTGCCGAGTACGTCCAGTCGTCTCTAGGAAGGTATCGCGCACCGTGCCGCGCAGGCCCGCCATCTTCCCCGAAGTTGCCGCCGTCCTCGCGCCCAAGCTCGCCATCTACAACTGACTTTACCGCACCCCCCGGCTTTTTGCGCGCCGCTCTCGCCGATGAGCCATAATATAATATTCGCGTCAGATGGCGAGCACGACCGCGGCCGACCTGACCAGGCCTCCTACTCCTGCCTTCAGTTCGCGTCTGATGGTAGTGCGATATACCTACATATCTCGGGCGGGCGGGGGGGCGGGTGATGGTTCTTTTGGGCACGCTGTGCAGTGCGTGTTGCGTGACGATATCACAAGAGCCTCGCTGTTGGGTTTATCGCAAATTTCGTTGCTGGAAGAGAGAGAGAGAGAGAGAGACACCGACCGAGGTGGCGCCGTTGGAGTATGCCGCGGCTGATGGAAGACTGCAGATGCGCGCCCGCGTTCACTTTTTTTGTTATCAACATCATAATCTCCATCTTTGCACGCACGGGACCTAAATGGTTGGCATCTGCCGCGGCGCATTTTGCGCTTCGTCTCGAGGCCAAACGAAAGATCTGGCATATGACTTGCGCGGAACGCGTCGAAAGATAGGTGGTTTCGGACTACTCACCATGTGCACAAAAATGATGTCGAGCGGCACGGTCAAATTGGTGCGATCCTTGATTGAATTAATCCAGGTACTTGACAGCTTTGATACCCAACTCGATCATCATCGAAGCCGAGCTTCTTTGTTTTGCAACCAAGCGAGTCTGCGTTTTGAGGGGACGTCGTCGACGACGAGGGCGAGATGTCCTTCTTCGCCGGCCGACACGGAATGGGTCTCGACGACGGTTGCGAACGCGCTGAAGGCCCGAAATTGAGTACGAACTTGCCATCGTCGATCGCCGAGAACGATACGACATCGCTCGTGGCGGTCGACGACAAGGAATAAGTCATCGCACTCGTCGAGCGTGCTTGGGAGGACATGCTCCAACCTCCCGTAGATTATCGCGTCCGAAATCGACGCGAGGCCCGGTGGCTTGACGGCATTGAGCAGGATTCGAACCTCGCCAGGTTTGTCACCGCGCGGGCGCCGCGAGCTCGCGCAACCAAAGCCGACTCATCGTGTCGTACATAGAAGCACTTGGAGACAATGTGTCCAGCGTGGCGTCATCTACGAAGGTGAGTAGCAAGCCCGAAAAAGAAGGTTGTGACGATGGTGAGCACCCCTCTGCTCGTCGCGACGAGCGCAAAAGCGCCATCGCTGCTCTCTTGCTCGCAGAGCGCCGCGCAACGAGGTCTTGCTTGCGGAATTCCGTGTACTCGGGGAACCCTGCCCGTTCTGTGGTCTCGCCATACGACGGCACAACGATCGCCCCTTGGCGCACTTCAAAAACCTGCGCCAGACGTCGTCGGCGAGGACGAACGAACGAACAAAGCGACCGCTTAAGAAGCGAAGACGACGAGGGCGAGGCTGTAAACGCAATCTGAGTGATCAGCGGTTGGCCCGCGATCGGAACGAAATACTACGACTATTCCCGTCACGCCGCAACTCGAGAGCGAAATAGGAACACTATTCTGACTCGATGGACCGCCGTTCTTCGCGCGCAACGCCGACGTCGTACGCGTGCAGCGCATAATTCATCATGAGCGTCACGGCCCAGCAAATCACGTTGACAACGGCGATAAACAACTCGCCCGTGTCGACACGGTGCGCAAGTGCTCGCTCTTGCTAGGCCGGCGGAGCCACTTTCGATCGCGGAGATTGGGGGGTGTTCTTGGGTCGCCCCTCCAACACTTCGCCCAGCAGCTGGAGCCGTCACCATGTGCACGAACTTGATTCACAAGCGGGAATCCTCGCCGCCAGTCACTTAACGGTCGCCTCCAAGAGCCTTGCCATCCTCCTCCAGCAAGACTCCTTTCGCGCCCTCGTGATACATTCCAGGTTGATATGACGCATTCGTTTGGAATTCTACAACTGCTCAAGTTATCAATAACGGCCGCGTGACTCATCAAGTCGTCGTCGTAGTCATCATCATCGCCAGAGCCCGCTGCCCGTCTCCTCGGAAGGGGAGGGGAGGGGGTGGCGAGAAGGACTCCCTCTCGTGCAACTGCAGGATGGCGATGTCGGAGTCGCCATTAGCAGAAGACGCCGGCGGCGGCGCGCAGGGTACCGAATTGTTAAATGAATCGGAAATGGTCGAGCGAAAGGACGACGACCGTTCGGGCTGAGTTGAAGTACCGGACCTAAACTAAACCGGCCAGAGTGTGATGTTGCTCCGAGTGGTCGTCGTTGTCTTGTGCGGCGTCGACGCGGGCACCCTCGTGCGGCCGCAGGGTCCCGTTCACCTGCGGTGGGGGCGACACGTTTCGGCGGAGTCGTCCACGCGCGAAGCGACGCACAAGCCGTTGTTCGTCGTCGTGCGCGGGGGTGACGTTAGTCGTGGAACCCCGGCGGAGCTCGTCGCGGCGAGCAAGCCCAAGGTCCACCCCGCGTGGGACGGCGACTGCGTCGATCTAGTCGTGGGGGCGTGCTTCGGCGGCGTCGCTGGTGAGAGGTCACGGAGGTGGCGCCCGAGCAAGCGCGCAGGCGTCGTCTTTTCCTTCACGCTCACGCGCGTCGCGAGGTGAGCTCCTATTCGGTCCTCGTGACTCTTCGCAGCGCCGTGGTCATGGCGGCCTCGAACATCGCATTTTCCGCCCTCGTTATCTGGCTCGGCACGGCCCAGGGTTTCCTGAGCGTCCACACCAACGTCATTCGAAACCAAGCCGGCAGCTGGCTCCAGTGGGCCCGCGCGCTGCCCATTATTCGCAAGATCGACGCCCGCAGACGACGGCGATGGGCGCGCACGCGTCGTCGCACCGACCCGGAGCTCAGTTTCCTTCACTTGCTCGACGGCGGCGGCGTCGAACAACTCGAAGAAATTGCCACGCGCAACGAACACGCCGTCCTCGGTGTCATGGTCGGCTTCATCTTCGGCTTGATCAAGGGAGCTCAGATTTGATGACGGACGGCTTAATCATCTTCTTACCCCTCCCTGTCTGCTCTTGTCTTTCCTCGTGAGGCGCCGCATTCGCCTCGTGAGAGATATCGTCGTCGAAGGGGGCCCGCGCCGCCGCCGCCGCGCTCGAGGGAGGGGGATCGAGCGCGATCAATTCACTCTCATCTGTGTTTGTTGTTTCATGCCCTGGCCTGGCTTTCGTTTATTTTTCACTTTCTCGGGATCGAGGTTTAGGCCCCGCTGGCGAATTCACGACGAAAATGTGGTCGGCCGCACTAACCTTTATAACTTCCTCCACCGCCGTTGCAGTCCGTTCACCCTCCGCTATCGGGCGCCTCGGAGGGGGAGCTGTTTTTTTCGACGCCGCGGTGCGTCGCCCAGAGTGCCCGAGGCGTGCGTGCCCCTCGTCCGACAAATTCCAATTCAATATCAATTTCGCGGACGTAGAGGAGGTTTTTTTTAGGGGTTGCGGATCGGTGCAGGTTTTGCTCGGTATTGTGTGTGGAACGTAGGATGACGGACACTTCGCGGTTCGACCCTGCGGTCATGATTTGCCTCTAGATTTGCACTATCGCTGGGCTATTGCGCATCGAGGTACTGTCACGTTTCTTCGGGGGGAGGGAGCCGCGAGGGCTCGCCCTCGCTCCCAGCGGCACTGAGAGGTCGCCTTCTTGAACATCCCGACGATGCTGGCGTGTTCCACCCACATGAAGCGAGAGCAGTCAAGATTAACGGGCATCCACAGGCTCTTTCTAGAGCTAGAAAAGCAAGTCGTCGATGCCATAACCCGCCGAGGAATTCCCACTCGAAGACCAATCTGGTGATCTCTTGGCCGTCTTACTCCGGCGTGGAGCGGCCAACGAGCTGTGTTGGGTCGAGCTCGACGCTCTCGAGGCCTTCGGCCAGAAGCGCGTTTACCACCACCCGTCGTCCCGACGAGGCAGCGAACTTCAAGGTCGAGTCGACGTCGCGAGACAGAACCAGCCGACGATCCAGCAGGAGATGTTTCGAGCGCGGCACATGAATGCGGCGGCCAAAAACGTCGGAGCGGGCCTGCGACGAGTGATACTCCAGCCAGAAATGCGGACACGCTTGCCGCGAACCAACGCAACTAACCCAGGACCGCGGACGGCATTGTTGGGACGACGATGCTGTTGAGCTCACAGCACCTCCACCGCCGTCGTACAACTCCCACTTCCGAAATTCCCAGCAGGCTTCAAACCGGTATCTCGGCGAAGTGCATCGCCGCGCCGCCGATGCTACCGCTGTTTGGTCCAGACACTGTCCGAGCCGCCGTCGAGTGCGAACACCACAACCGAACCCGGACTGAAGCTGCGACCCGGAAGCGTCGAGCAGAACGAGTCGTCGAGTTCCGACAAGCTTGGTGCGAACGCACAGGCGGTCGCCGCCGCAAAAGGTTCGAGGATGGGCACATCATCGAGAGCTCCCCCGCTGCAGCCCCATTGTTGACCAGCACCGAGGTTGACAACCTCGCCCGCGACCCCCAGAGCTCATTGAGCGCTTCCAAGACGCACCCACCATGCATGTCGATTGACCACAGTCGCTGGCTCCGTGGACTGGCCCCACGGCCTCCTTGGAGGAGGAGTCGTCGAGCTGCTCCACGGCACACGATGTTCATTCATTCATTACCCTAAATTGGACTTACGACGACGACGGGAAGTGTGCGGGGTAATCCGATTCAATTCAATTCAATTCAATTCATTTCATTCAAGGGCTAGAGTCGCCGCTCCGAGGATGGCGAGCCAGGATGGTGAGTACCAACGGCGAGAATGGCGGCGCGGTGGGGACGATCGGACGACGGGTGGACGCGGGCAGCAGCAGCGGCGGCAGCAAGTATCATCACCACCAACAGCAACAACGAATAGTAGTAATTGGCGGTCATCATCGGGGCGAGACGAGTTTGTGGGGAAGACGTTGACCGCGAGGGTGACGACGGTGTCGACGAAGCCGCAGGGGGTGTTCGTGGAAGGCGACGGGTTCAAGGGTCGCGCGCTGGTGCGAGCGAGCAGCTCCGTAGTGGTGCGGTCGCTGCGAGAAGGCGAAAAGGTGCGAGTGGTCGTCACGGGCTCTGACAAGCAGGGCCGGCTGGACGCGAAGCTCGCGCCGGCGAAAACGCGGCGGGAGAGTCGCGGGGGTGGCGCCGCGAGCGGTCGGAAGCTCGTGATCCTCGACCTAAACGGCGTGCTGTGCGACCGCGGGCCTTACAAAGCCCGACGCGACGCGCTGGCGGTCCGGCCGCGCGCGATGGAGTTTTTGTCGCTGTGCTTCGAGCACTTTGACGTCGCGGTGTGGAGCTGCGGGAAGCGCGAGAACATGGAGATGTCGCTCTTCGACGGGCGGAGCCTCGTGTTCTCCTGGGACCAGTCAAAGTCGACGAGTCTGTGGCCGCGGACGTCGAGCGTCGCCGCGGGCAAGCCGCTCTTCCTCAAGGAGCTCTCCAAGGTGTGGGAGACGAGTTTCGACGAGGATGACGCGTGGCGACCGCGGCGGGTCCGGTACGCGCCGGGCGAGACCCTTCTCATCGACAATCACGACGAGAAGTTCGAGAAAAATCCCCCGGAGAACTGCGCGGTCGTGCCGACGTGGACGGGCGACGACGACGATTCCGCGCTCGGCGCGGGAAGCGAGATCGTCGCGCGACTCGCGAGGTTTGGGAATTTCGAGGCCCCAGGACAAGAAATAGAAGGCCACGAGAGTCCGGGGGAGCGGTTCGCGCGGCTGTTCTGCGCGTCTCCGACCCACGCGCGCGCGGTTCCGGAATATCCGGCGTCGCGGTACGTCGAGCTCGCGGACTCGCCCGGGCCGCGGGCCAAGCCGCTGCGGCGGCGGGACTTGAGCGTGATCGGTTCGGAGCCGTTTTTGGTGGCGGAAAAGACCGACGGCGAGCGCGGGTGGTTCTTCCAGTGCGGCCTCGGGACCTTTCTCCTGCGACGCGACCTCTCGGTCGCCGAGAAGCTGGGGGACGACGGCGACGACGACAAAGTCGCCATCCTCGACGGCGAGATGATTTCGGACCAGAAGCTGTTCGTGGCCTTCGACGCGGTGCGGTGCGACGGCGAGGACGTCGGCGCCGTCGAAACGGGGGGCGCCCTCGAGCGTCTCGCCCGGAGCCGCAAGCTTCTCGAGCGCGAGAAGACGCGTCGGGATTGGACGATCGTCGCCAAAACCTACTGGCGGCCCTCGGCCCCCGACTTGGAAACCAAGATACGCCGCGTCCTCGAGACGGGCGAGTTTTCTGGAAAGGACCGCACCACAAAGTCCGACGGCCTGATATTTGCGCGCGCCCGCGACGTCGACGGCTACTATCGCGCCGTCTGCTTCAAGCACAAGCCTATCGTCACGATCGACTTCCGCCTCGCGGGATACCGTAGCGGCGCGGTCGACGCGGCCGTCGTCGACGGCGGCGTCGAGCACGTCGTCGCCTCGATCCGTCTCGACCGGAAGTATCCGCGCCGAACGATCGTCGAGTGCGACTACCGCGACGGCGAGTGGCGCGTCCTCCGCGAGCGACCGGACAAGTCCAAACCAAACTCGCTCCGCGTCGCCTGGGCCGGCCTCGAGGCCCTCGCCGACCGCCTGACGGTCGAGGATATCGTTTCAGCCTTACGCCGAGGGGCCGACCTGCACGCCGCAAACCACTACGACGCCCTCCAGAAGCGGCGCAACAACAGGAGATCCCTCGACGACGAAATGCACCGTCTCCGCCGCCTCAACAACCTCGTCAAGGCGCTCACGATCGAGCGCTTCTTCTTCTTTAACGACCTCCGCCCGAGGCCAACGGAGGACGACGTTGAAGATGATGATGACAGGACCCCGCGCGTCCTCGCCGTGCTGCGCGAGCCGGCGACTCACGGCAAGCAGCAGCACCGCGGCCGACGCAAGCGGCCGGCGTCCATCCTCGAGCTCGGCTGCGGAAGGGGCGGCGACCTCGGCAAGTACGCCGCCAAGTTTGAGGTCGAGGCGCTCGTGGGCGTGGACGCGTCGGTCGAGGCGTTGAAGGAGGCAAAGCGCCGCTGGAACCACCACCACCACCACCACCACCACCACCACAAGTCGTCGTCGTCGTCGTCGTCGTCTTCAAGGGGCGCGTTCCTGGCGGGCGACGTGGGCGACTCGGGGCTCTCGGAGCTCGTCGCTGCCGCCGCCGAATCCCTCGGCCGCCCGCGCGAGCAGTGGGCCGACCTCGTCGCGTGCCAGTTCGCGCTCCACTACGCGTGCGGCTCGAGAGACCGCCTCGGGGCGCTTTTTACCGCCGTCGCGCGGGCCCTCGAGCCGACCAACGGCGTCTTCGTCGCGACCGTCGTCGACTGGCGCGCGCTCCGCGACCTCCTCCGCACCTCGGACCGCCGCGTTTCCACCCTCTGCTCGGTCGACGCCGACGACGCGACCCTCGACGCCCTCGAAGCGCTCTCTCCAGACGAGGACGCCGCTGCTGCCTTTGGGCTCCGCTATACGTTTTCGCTCGGCGACGCGGTCGAAGCCTGCGACGAGTTTGTCGTCCACGTACCCTCGGTCGCCGCTCTCGCCCGCGACTCGGGCCTCGACCTCCGCGCGGCCCTTCCCTTTCCGCGCTTGCTCGCTGCCGAGAACGATCGCGACCCGGCCGCCTTTGCCGCGCTCGCCGCGGATATCGGGGTGCGTCCAGCCCGCGACGACGACCCCCACCCCCCGCTCTCGGACGACCAATTCAAAGTCTCCAGCCTCTACCTCGCCCTCGCCTTCGTCAAACAGCAGCAGCCGCCATAGAGGAAAATTGGAACTAATTCACTACTACGTGGCTATTTCGTCGTCGGTACTGCTGCTGCCGCCGCGAAGGAGGTCGACGGCGAGGTCGTCGAGGAGGGCGAGGCGGGCTTGAGGCGCCAAGAACCTCGAGCGAGCGAGGTCATCAAAAAGCGCGGGTTTCTCCGAGGGGGGGGCGCGGTCGAGCTCGATGGTGGCGAGGGTGGTCGTGATGTGTTGGCGGAAGGCGCGCTGGAGATGGGGGACGTGGACGGTCCCGGCCGAGGCCCCGACAGTCGGCGGCCGGTCGTCTTCGTAGTCGTCGACGCGGTCGCGGAGGCGTCGCGCCGCCGCGCCGAGATCCACCTGGCTGTCCTTCTTCTTCTCCTCCGCGAAGCGCAGAAAGTCGAGGTAGAGGCCGGCACCCCGCCGCCAGTCGTCGTCGTCGTCGAGCCGCGAATCGAGGTCCTCGAGGAGCGCGCGAAGGCTCGTTAGGTCGTGGTCGTGGGCTCGGAAAAAAAACAGAGCGCGCGCGGGCTGCGCGGCGCGGAGCAGGGCCTCGTGGGCGCCATTAAAGTCTTGGGCCTTGATGAGCGCGGCGGCGTGGGCGACGGGCGGACCGTCGATGCCGGCGCGGAGACCGGTCGCAGCTTGGAACCACGGTTCCGGAAGGCCCAGGACCTGGACGAGCTCGTCGTTGTGGCGGGTCGAGGCGCCGCGCGCGTAGAGCCGCCGGTCGAGAATTTGGCGCGCGAGGCGCTCGCGCACGAGGGGGTCGGGAAAACTCGCCGCGACCACGAAAAGCGCCCAGTCGGCGCGGCCCCGCGCGAGGAGCTGGAAGACGAGCCCGTCGCCGAGCCGCGAGCGTATCGCGACGTTTTCTTCGCGCGCGTTCAGGTGGAGCGCGTCGAGGAGGAGGTGGAGGTGCCAGGAGCTCGCGACGTCCCCGGCGAGCCTCCCGGGCAGCGAAAACGGCGAGAGCGCGCGCGCGTACGAGGAATCGTCGCCGACGTCGGCCTCGTCGTCGTCGTACGCGAGTCGCGCGCTCCCGTCGCGGCACCCGAGCTGCAGGAGGCGGTACTCGCGCGCGACCTCGGTTCCGTTGGGAAGGGCGAGGGGCCGCCGCGCCGTCGCGCGGTCGAAGGCGGCGGCTTCGAAAGAGGCGACGCCGCGCGAGAGCGACGCCGAGCCGCGCCGCTCGTACCACACGTGCAACCCGAGCCGCGCGAACCAATCGAGGCCGGCCGCGCGGTCGTCCTCTTCTTCCTCCTCGGCGCTCATCGCGAGGATGTGGTCCTCGAGCTCGAGGCGCCCGGCGGCGATCCCGAGGGCCCGCGCGAGCAATGCCCGGCTCGCGTCGCTCGCCTCGGCGTTGGCCGCGTCGAACGCGCCGTCCAGAGCTCCTCGCGCCTCGGGCGCCGCGCGCGACGCGATCGCCAGCGCCAGCCGCGTGCACTGGCCCTCGATCGCGCGCTCGGCCGCGGCCGCCGCGTCGCGGCGGCACAGCCGACGTGCGACGTCGCGGTACACGACCGCCATCGGCGCGGCGTCGTCGAGCTCCTCGTCCTCCTCGCCCGCGGCCGCCTCGCCCGCCAGCCACGCGCTCACCGCTTCGTACCGCGCGTCGCGACCCGCCGCCGACCGCCGCGCCCCGGCGGCCGTCGCGAAATACCGCCGCCGCCGGTCGTTCGACTGCGCCTCCGTCGCGACCAGCGACGCCGTCGGCGGCGGCAGGTTCCCGTTCGCGCCCGACTCTTTTTCCCCGTCGTCGTCGTCGTCGTCGTCGTCGTCGGGTGGCGCGGCAAACCAGAGCGCCGACACGAGCTCCCACGACCGCGCGACGACGCGGTCCCCGCAGTCCCCGTACACCTCGGCGTAGTCGGCCGCAGTGCGCGCGAGCGCCCGACGCCGCCGGTCGTGCGCGCGGAACGGCATGTCTCCGACCGCGATTACCTGCAACCGGTTGAGCGCGACCGCCAGAGCTCGCTCGGGAACCTCCGCGACTCTCGCCGCCGACACAGACACGCGCTGCGCCCCGACGACGGGCCTCGCGACGCGCCCGTCCGCCGACACGCTCGCCCGGAAGGACCGGCCCATGAAGAGCCCGTAGTCCCGCCCGTGAGACGACAGACCGCGCGCCTCGCGACCCGGAAAGTGGGTTCGGTGCGCGCGCTCCAGCATCCGCGCCGTCTCCAGATTCGCCTCCCCCACCTTGGCCGGCGGCTCGACGACGCGCGACTCGAGAAGCACCCGCGACGGCGTCCGCCACTTCTTCTTCTTCATCATCGTCATCCCCGCGGACGACGACGCCGCGTTCTCCGCCAACGAACGCCGCTTCCCGGGCGACGCCACCGACCGCGCGCGCGACGTACCCTCGGCACCGAGACCGAGCTGTGCTGCCAGACCCATCGTCTCGCGACCTCCGAGCACGCCCCGCTCTCGCTCGTCCACTGCCATGTCCGTCGGCGACGCAAACAGCCCCCCGGGCGAGTACACCACGTGCTGCGACGATCGCCGCCGCGGCTCTTCATCATACTCCTCCTCATCCTCCCCCGGAGCTTGCATCCGCACATTCCGAACCTCTTCTTCCTCATCTTCCTCGTCATCTTCCTCGAGCCCTAGTCGCACCATTTCAACGCTTCCAACACGCTGCTGGCGACATCACTCGACGCGCGCTTTTGTCTAACCGCCGTCGGGCTGCACTCACTGAGAGATAGATTGATTTGGGGGGGAGGGGAATGCGCGCGACGCGTGGGCATGTAGAGTGAATTCCGCGTGGTGCCTGGGGGGGAGGACTTCCCTAAATACTCTACGCCTGGCACCCATTGCCCGGAGCGTTCAGCGGGCGGATGTCGACGTGGTGCTTGGTGAGACCGGCCAGCTAATTGAGCTTCCAAGCTGGCGGCCCTACGTGACGTGTTCCCTCAGGTCCACGCGGATTAAGTTTGCCTCACCGGACGCCCTACTAACAAATCCCCGGCGGTGAGCCCCCCCCTCCCCGGCCGGGACTCCGAAAAGCTTGGCGCCTTGGGCACGCAAGCTGGGCAGCGTTCGCGCAACTTTCCACAAGCCGCAGCAGCTGCGCATTCTGAGATACAAGTACTACACCCGCGTGCGCGCCATTGTGACGGTTGCGCATTTCTCCCATGTTCTGCCCCTATCGGGAGAGCATCCTGCCTTGGTCCCACCAAGAATCTCCTGTTGCCTTTCGTTTGAGTCTCATCCTCTCGAGACTCCTAAACACCTGCATGTCCTACCATATCTTGCTTGTATTTCCCCGAATCTCCTGCTTATTAATTCCCTAATAATAAAATTTGGAGCGTAAACCTGAAGAAGACGTCCGTGGGTGCTATAGCGGCATAAAAGTGTGTATGGGCGGCTTCTCCGGATTAGCCTATTTGGACCATACACTTCTCGCTACATAAAGCTGTAGTAACCGCCACAGGTGCCTAGGTGTTAGCTTATAGCGGGAGCGTCCGTGAGCTCTGTCGATTTGGAAGGCCGCGTTGCGACCGCCGGCCGACTTAAAGGGGGGGGGGCGGGTTCAGTGATTTGGGCTTCCAGAGAGCTACACTATTATGTGTACGATACTGGAGCATTTTCACACGTATCTCTACACGAGGGTTTTCTCTCCGTAATACGGCTTTCCCTCTTTCTCTCCTTTTTTTCCTTACCCTTCCGCCCTTTTTACTTCATGACTATGAAGAACCCAGTCTGAAGCTCTTTTCCAACATGGAGTAGGCCTCCAGGTGCGTACCGTCGGGTATGGGGCTTTCTGTTTAATTAACAGAGACTTCGTTCCCTGTTGTCAGTGTAAACGCTTCTATGGGACCTAATGTCCTTAAGGAGTTAGGGCCTAAATCCCTACCTTGTGTAGTAGCATGTGACAAGCGGAATGGTCTGTACACGCCTAAGACTGCACGCAGTCTCTACCATGTACCCGGAGAGGGTGAAATCTCTCCAGGTTATGGGCCCAGATGCGTAGGTGTGTCAGCCCAACTGTGTTGTACGTTTAAATCGAATGATCAATTTACGCCTGATCACGAGTACAATGCGACAATGTGTTTGGCGGTGGTCTACTGTACATATTTGTTGTGTGACGGTATGTGCCCACCAGTTAAATTGGTTTGTGACCGAGTTGGTTCGGTCACTGGCCACATGCACTCGCATAACCAATAAAATAAAAATTTTTCCTATACAAGCCGCGGAAACTTGTACGGGGCTTTACTTCCATTCCCCAACAAAAGACTGATTGCTCGAGAACTAATCCATTCTTCAGTCTCAAGTCACCTTGTTTTAAATAGCATGTTGATTTGTTTGGTCTTGTCAATAAGCCCACGTTTAAAATAGCGTACTGTACATAGAACCCGCACTTGAGAAACCCTTCATTCTTATGTGTCGAATCTGTCTATCAATCCTCTAACCTATCCCTTAATAGGTCGCAATCATGTCAAAACAAAAAACAGTATCTACCACGGATATCTACAAACAAGAACAAATCCTTGATAAAATTAACGCAGGATTGCGTTTCCAAGATAATTCAACCAAGGTGAACTTGCAAATTGAAGCGCTTCGAAGGCATATGACAAGTCCATATGTGGACGCGTTATTCTGCTTCGATTCATATGGAGCTTACACCCGGAATGCTCCGGAATATAATCAAATCCTTGAACAAGAAGTTGATATCATTTTCGCTCAATGGAAAGCTGAACAAATTAATGATTTAAACTTACCTGATGAAGATGCCCTGCCTGACCATCTTAAAACTTGGCACGTCAACTCGTCGCATCAATTATCAGTTGATGTCCGTAATAAACTTGAACGACTTTACTACCAAGAGTCGTACAACATTATTCGTCCCGAATTAAATGAGGATGTTAAACATACCGGCGTAGGTTGGCACGTATTCGCCTCTCGGGCGGGCCGGTTGGCAGCCGGAACGTTCGCAGTGGGACGGGGTATGGCCGGGGGGCGCAGACGGAAGGTTATCGACGAGTTGGTTGTCAGTCACATCGCGGTCTCCTCGTCGCATGGCGACAAGCTTGATGATCACTCTCCGCCGACCCACCTTTCGGCGCCCCTCGTCTACAGGCCCGTGATTCCGGACTGGCTCCTGTCGGTCCGGCCTGGCTCCCATGCTCGGGAGAGGTCCGAAGTTAGTTAGTTAGTTAGTAAATTGCAGGAAGCGAATCCCAATCCTTCCACCGACTCTAAAATGGTACAGGAGGAAATGAAAAGCTTATTGAGTACCCTTTGGACAACCGCTTCTCAAGCTTCGACACAGTCCTTAGATCCTGATGAAGCCACCCAAGTTCATCTCTACGTATCTCGAGTTGATGCTATGTCCAATACAATATCGAACCTCTTGGAAGCCGATAAGGAATCTCTTGTTTCAGAAGAAAAGTATCAAACTGAAACATCTGCTCCTGAAGCGTCCCCCAGTGATGCGGAGCAGAAGGGGACTGCTGATACAGAGAAAATGTTCCACACTTTCCTGTCCATTAAAGATGATGAAATCGATAACATCCCGCAACCGCTATTGCAGCACATAAACGCTAAAGCTCAGAATGCTATTGTTCGTCGTCAAGCTCGGGAAACTTCTTCGCACTCTGAGCTCCCCAGTAATTTAACCAACGAAGATGGTACAGATCCCCCTGTGTTGCTACCAAAATTAAATACTGGTTTTACACTCGTCGTTGTGCCTTCCGAACAAACGCAATGTTTCATGACACAGTACGTGTTTGGTCAAAGCTCAACACATGCCTGTTATGCAACAATGCTTAAACTGTACAACGAGTGCAATTTGCCGCTAATGACTGCGCCAGGATATGCTGACACATGTGCTTCTCAAAATGCAATTAACTTTTAACGTTATGCTGATCCTATCCACATCGTCAAGCTACCCGAGTCGTTATCACCTGCTATCCAGACTGCTACGGATACGCAGAGAATCACACATGCTATGATTATAAGGACCGTCATTCCTGCTCTGCCAAAGCATCCAAATGTGGGATATGTAAAGCTAGACGTTGCGCTTTTTCGACCCAAGCAAAACGACCATAACGATCCCGATCTGCACATCATCAGTATGACTCAATGGGGAGAAGAGAAACTTGGTATACACCTTTATGGAGTTGAATTTAAAGGACAATCATCTATCCAGAGTAAAATTGATAAAATTGATGATAATGTCAAGATTACTTTGTTTAGACTCAGTAACCTGTTGCCAACTCTACCAGTTTACTCGCTACAACAAGCAAAAGCGCGTAAAATGGAGCTTCGCTCACTACAGTTCAGACTATGTGCTTTTAATGAACAACGCGAAATGCTCAAACTATATTCCACCCTCATGGAACGAGCAATTTACGTCCCATGGCTTAAAACCATCCTGGTGTCAATGCATTCGCAGCTGCCTTACATACGCAAGCATTTCCCACCTCCTGTATGACGCAAGGTTACAACACGTTTGCTCCACACAGTAACTTCATCTCCTAGCCCACGAATACCTACAGTAGCTTTACTTTGCTCTGGGATGTCCACTCCTGCATTCTTGGCTTGCGCTTCTAAATGACTTGCAAATCAACATCAACGTTAAAGTTCTTGTTGAGAGCGACGACAATATCACGCACATGCTACGAAGACGTTTTGGTAATTCCATCGAAGTTTTCCTATCCTTACCTAAGTTTTTGACATATCTCCATCGAGCATCGGACGCTGAACGCGCACGATATTACACCGATATAGTGGAACTGACATCACCATGCACAAATCGCAACATAGTCAATGGGAGATCCATTTCCACCTTCGAGCGTGATATGGATGTTTCCTTGTTTCCAAGTGCTCTAAGTGTACTTGAGCTTTTAAAGCCGCTTGTTCTCTTCATGGAAATGACCCCACCACACTCCGCATCATACGAAGATCATATACGAGTTGCCAATCTCATCTTCTCAACGATGCACTATACGGTGGACATATGTGACCGATTTCCATGCTATTTATGTGGAGATTATCAAGCCAGAGAAAGATGGATCCTCGTCGCACGCAAATATAACACCGGCCCTCTTGATCTGCGTTCATGGCCTAATAAACGAGTCACTTCCTTTCTGGATATTCAGACCACGCTAACTCCATCAGTCGCAAGTTAATAGTCGCCGAACCTTGGACACAGGTCTTTCCTGACATACCATTTGTGTCCACACCTAAAACCTACAATGTTTTCAGTCGTACAGGATCCGTGCGCTTAACTGTGACTGAGCTTGAAACCTTAACTATGCTGTTCCTTCGTCTGCACTCTAATAAAACAGTCGAACATCCCAGTCAAGATGATATGGAGGGCATTTCTAACTTTCCCCTGGGATTCTTGACTAATTCAAGAAAACCAATTGCTTGCATGAGATCCCCTATTGAACTCAAAGCATTTGTGCTCCTCTATAATATTATGGGACGATTATTCCCTAAATCCATCACATTACCTGTGTCCTTTCGTATTACAACTATCGAATCTAACCAACCATCTCACAGATCCTTACTACTAATCGACAGACGTTTGTCTGTTTGTTTGTTTGTCTTTAAATGTCGACTGCTAAGAGGGGGGTGTGTGTGGTGAGCATGAAGGATGTGGGTGGGTTTGTGGGGTTAGTTTGTTTGTCCCATTTAGGGTAAGGATCAGATAGGCCCGCGAGCCAGCCATTGATCCTCCAAGCCGTCTACGGCGACCTTGCAGACTGTTTCCACGACCCGCGACGGCTCTTTCAGCGCGCCATTCTCACGCCCCGTCGAAACGATGTTGTCGATGCTGACAACGCGCGCATCGCCGCGGCCTTTTTTTCCTGGAGACGAGGCGTCGGAGTTCTTTTCAGCCGACTAGGTTGGGTCAGAAGACGACGCCTCGCTCTTTAAAGTCGAGTTTTCAACTCCCTGACAACCAACGGCATGCTGACTTTGATCGCGAGCTTAAAGTCTTCGCAACCTCGACCCGTCGCACGGCCACTGCAACGGTACCAGATACGTGATCGATCGTGTCGTGTCACCGAGGCTCCTCCAACCTGTATCCCTTAAGGCCCGCCGACGCCAAACGATCAACAAGAGCCAGGGCCAGACGCCCCGCGAGGTCGGCGTCCTCTTGCCCCCAAGCCCGTCTTCTGTCACGTCCAGCTCTACGTGGCTCTCTGTCGATCGGCAGCCCCGAGAATATGCTCTTCTGAGTCGACGACTCCACCCTACCCCACACGCGCTGCGCAATACTGATAAGCCCCCTCCCGGCGTCTACACGCGCACTGTAGGTGAACTTACTGGGACCAGGTGAACTTACTGGAACCAGGTGGACTTACGGAGGTTAGAGATTGGGACTAGGTGAAATTAGTGACCAGGCGAACTTACTGGGACCAAGTGAACTTACTGGGTTTTTTAGAGTAAACTCAAAGGTTAGCGGCGTGTGCGGATCAAAGCAGCTTAGATTGGCGAGGGTGAGAGGGACGAGTTAAAAGGAGAGGGGTGAGTGGATGTGAGCACGAGTGGGCTTACGCCGAACTTACTGGGGTTAGAGATTGGGACTAGGTGAACTTACTGGCGAACTTACTGGCCTGCACTTGTTATTCTTAAATAAATCCTCTACTTCATCCATCATTTACATCACTGGTGGAAGACATACGGGCGGAGACATAACAGTTTCTAACTCTTCTTCTAATACCAGGCACACATAAATGCTTTTGGCGAAACCTACGCCCTTTTAACACACGATGCCGGAATCGATAAGACTGCTTCTCTCGAACCAGTAACCGGTTTTCTTTGGCTTTGCCAAGCATACCATCATAATGAAAATCAAGACACACGTCCTCTAGTACAAGCACTGGTTTCATATACTTCTCCTGTATTTCACGATTCTTTTGTCTTCTACCCTCAGGAAAATCGTCTTGAATTTATCGACAAAATATTTGCTTTAAGTGACATGCATTTGTCCCAAAGCAGATATTTGGGCTTTATAACATCAAGCGATAGGAAGATGGGTGCCAAAGTTCACTCTATATATACTCCCACTCCTACCATTCGTGGATTTGCTAATATGCTCGTGTACGATCCACGACTCGATCGCATCCGACACTACTCAACTCGCGAATTGGCACGCGCCAATAACTTCACAGCGTACCAAATCAATTTTCTTTTGTCTTTGTCTCCTGACCTATGCGGTGATATCATCGCAAATGCTATTCCAGCTGGAACATATCATCTTAACTACTAATCGACAGATGTTTGTTTGTTTGTTTGTCTGTCTCTGTCTGTCTGTCTTTAAATGTCGACTGCTAAGAGGGGGGGGTGTGTGTGGGGAGCATGAAGGATGTGGGTGGGTTTGTGGGGTATGAAGGATGTGCTTGACGGGCGGAGATAAGTACGCGGGACCTAGTCGGGGTCATCGCCGAGGCGTGTTCCAGGCGAAGAGAGGACGGGCCCCGCCCTTAGGTCGTACGCATGCTGCCGCCGGACGTATGTGCGACGAAGGGTGACGTCCTGCTGGGATCGGGCGGCCTGGGCGGGGTTCCCCGAGGCGGCGACATGGGTGAGGGCGGTGAGGGCACAGCGAGCCCGGCCTAATGCGTTGGCGATCCCCCACTCACGGTAGATGCGGCGAGTTTGGGCCGCCTTTGCCTCGGTGAAGTTGGCGCAGCCGCTTGTCACCCAGGTTCGCGCAGCGATGCGCTCTGCGCATGTTTGGGCGAGAGCGTGGCACGCCGCGCTGGCCTCACCGAAGGCACCAAAGACGAGGCCGGCGACGGTGCCGTAGCTACGTAGCCGCTGTTCGACAGGGCCCAAGAAGCCAGGCGGTGGTGCTGTACCCGGCTGGGGGATGATGGCGTCGATGCCGCGGGCGTGAGCGAGGTATTCGGAGTGGACTTGCGCTGCGCGCCGATCGACAGGCGACGGGTGGGAGGGATGGAGGGCGTGGGCGGTGTACAACGAACCCCAAGCGAGGGTTTTGATGTCGTAGAGTTGCTCCTTGTTGTCGAGCGTGGTGAGGATGTCTGGGACGACTTGACGTCGGGCGAGATTGCCTCGGTACCGGCCGTAGAGGCGCGTGCGAATGGTAGGGGCGACGACGTCAGCAAAGATGCCGAAAACCTCGGACAGGGCTGGGATGCCGGCCTCTTTGACGCTGCCGTGGACGCAGTCGAGCTGGCCGTCATGCCAGGTGGTCCGCGCTCCTCCGCGGTTGACAAGGTTGGCCTGCGTGAGAAGCACCTTGCCGTGAGCGTCGAGAACGACGTCAGTGCCCAGAATGCGAGTGCCCACGAGGCCCAAACAAGCTGGAGAGGGGTAGCCAAAGTACTGGGCACACATCTCAGCCCAGCAGCGGTTGGGGATTTGAAGGCCAGAGCTGGGCCACGAGCTGATGAACGTGGTCGAGAAGCGATCCCATGAGGACGCCGCTACTCGAAGTGCTTCGGTGATGGGAAGGGTGGCCGCAAGGCGCTGGAGTGCAGTGGCCCGAGCTGTCTCGCGCTGGGAGGTTAGAGCACGCTGGAGTTGGGGTATGAGCACGGGTGTCGAGATGGTGGGGTCGACGAGGACGCCCATGGAGACGAATTCGTGGGAGAGAGGACCGTCGACGAGATGAACGTTGGCGGGGTCGCCGGAACCAGCGCCGCCGTGGGAAGCCAGCGTGGTACGGAGATCAGCCCGAAGTCCGTCCCACGCAGTCTCGAGTGCCCGCCCCAGGCGGCAACCGGATGCGAGGAGGTGGTGCCAACGGTGCAACTCGTTACCTGTGCGAAAAGAAGTGGCACCCAGGACCGAGGCGAGGCGGGGAGGTAGCCAGGGACCTCCAAGGCACCCGTAGGATCGCGAAGGTCGACGAGGTGTGGGAGGGCCTGGGCCGCCGTGCCAACAAAGGCGGCGGGGCTGAGGTCGGCGCAGGAGCGAATGCCGCCACCCCCACTTCGAGCAGGAAGACGGAGGCGTTGGAGGACGATGCCGGTGGAGTCAAAAACCTGACGCGGATCTGCGCCAAGTGCTGTGGCGACGAAGCTGAGGACGGCAACGTCGAAGCGGCGGAGCGCGCTCAAGGCATTGGTGGGGTAGCAGTGTTGCGCGATGTAGTCCATGCGCGGGGCGATGCAGTAGCGGCCCAACGAGTACATGCAGTGGAGGGAGACGTTCTGGAGCTTGGTGCGAATACGGCTCATGTAGCTCACCTGAGCGTCAACCTCGCGTTGCAAGGTAGCTTCGACATAGGCATCTCCGGCGTGGCCGGGGAGCCGATGGGCACACCGTAGATTACGAGGCCGTCGGCGACAACGGGGATACCAGCAAGAGTACGCGTGCCGTCAGGCGCAACTTGGACGTGGTCGTGAACATCGGGGTGGTCGAGAAGCCCCATGCCAAGTGCCGGACAGAACGCCACGCACTTGTCGAGGCGGAGCTCCTCGCCGCTAGCTTGGATGTCGCGGGCGTACTGCAGGAGGGCGTCGACAACCTCACGAGGGGAACCAGAGATGACGCCGTCGTCCATGCCAAATCGGGCGTAGCCGGCACATGAACGTAAGCGGGTGTCAAGGGCCTGAGCGGCGTCATGCGTTGCCAGACAGTACGCCGGTGGATAGGTGGGGTCGCCTTGCTGGCCGCCTTCTTGAGAGTCGAAGGGGGCGCGATCGAGGCCGGTGGGGCCGTGGAGGGCCACCCAGGATGCCGGCCGCAATTGCTTGAACATAAAGTGGCCAAAGGCACGCAGCTTAGCGTTGGCGTGGTTTGCGAGTTTGTCCACGACGGTTCGGCGCTTGAGCTCGTTGAAGGCGTTGCGTTTGTCCAGCTTGATGATGACCTGGTCGGGGTACTGCTCCGCGTGGGTGCGGACGCCAAAGACGAGGCGCGAGGGGCCGCCCTTGACCCCGACGGCAACGTTGATCGGGTACAGTGCCTCAGAGAGCTCGGAGTGGAGGCTACGCACAAGGCACCGTCCAGTGGCACGGCGGCGGACGGTGCCAATGCCGATAGGTCGAACGTCAGGTGCTTGGTTAGCGTCAGCGGCGCGTCGTTTTACCAACGGAATGAGGGTTACCGTGGTGGTGATGAAGTCCTAACTACTAATCGACAGATGTTTGTCTGTCTGTCTGTTTGTTTGTTTGTCTGTCTGTTTGTCCCTCGATTTAGGGTAAGGATCATGTAGGCGCGAGAGTAAGCATCAGGTAGGCGCGAGAGCCAGAAAGTGATCCTCCAAGCCGTCTACGGCGACCTCGCAGACTATTTCCACGACCCGCGGCGGCTCTTTCAGCGCGCCATTCTCACGCCCCGTCGAAACGATGTTGTCGATGCGGACAACGCGCGCATGACCGCGGCCTTTTTTTCCCGGAGACGAGGCGTCGGAGTTCTTTTCGGCTGACTAGGCTGGGTCGGAAGACGACGCCTCGCTCTTTACAGTAGAGTTTTCAACTCCCTGACAACCAACGGCATGCTGACTTTGATCGCGAGCTTAATGTCTTCGCAACCTCGACCCGTCGCACGGCCACTGCAACGGTACCAGATACATGATCGATCGTGTCGTTGTCACCGAGGCTCCTCCAACCTGTATCCCGTAAGGCCCGCCGACGCCAAACGATCACCAAGAGCCAGGGCCAGACGCCCCGCGAGGTCGGCGTCCTCTTTCCCAAGCCCGTCTTCTGCCACGTCCAGCTCTACGTGGCTCTCTGTCGATCGGCAACCCCGAGGATATCCTCTTCTGAGTCGACGACTCCACCCTACCCCACACGTGCTGCGCAATACCGATAAGCCCCCTCCCGGCGTCTACACGCGCACTGTAGGTGAACTTACTGGGACCAGGTGAACTTACTGGGGTTTGAGATTGGGACTAGGTGAACTAAGTGACCAGGTGAACTTACTGGGACCAAGTGAACTTACTGGGGTTTTTAGAGTGAACGCAAGGGCTAGCGGCGTGTACGGATCAAAGCAGCTTAGATTGGCGGAGGTGAGAGCGACGAGCTCGAAGGAGAGTGGGGTGAGTGGATGTGAGCACGAGTGGGCTTACGCCGAACTTACTGGGGTTAGAGATTGGGACTAGGTGAACTTACTGGGACCAGGTGAACTTACTGGGGTTAGAGATTGGGACCAGGTGAACTTACTGGCGAACTTACTGGCCTGCACTTGTAATACCAGTCAGGAAGAGCTCCACGAACGAACAAGGTCTCAAGGTTGTCGATTTTGTCCATCGCCGAGCGTGCCTTGACGTTGCTCGGGAAGGGCTGGGCGAAAACGGAGAGGAATTCATTGCGGCACTGGTCGGGGCCCACACCAGCCTTCGGCCGGAGCGTGCGGTAAGTTTCACGCAGGGCGACCGAGAGTGTGGCGAGCCCTTGCGGGTGGTTGGGGAAAGTGTGAAGGTCCTCCTTGCGAGCAGGATGTTTGGACACGAGTTGGCGCATGACGTCTGGGTGGCATGGGTCGGCGATGCCCAGGCTGGTGAGAATACGGCACGCCCGAGAGAGGTCGCCAGATTCAGCGAGTCGCAATGCACGAAGTGCGTCCGCGTCATCGTCGGGGGCCGCCCGTGAGCGTACATGGGAGCGCACGCGAGTCACGTCGTGGAGGTAGCCGTCAATGAGGAGGTCGTAACGCCCTGCGGCGAAGGCTGTAAAGCGGTCAGTGAGCACGTCGGGCCGACGGGCGCCGCCTCGTGGTGCTCGCCGAAGAAGTAGGCTGTGAAGGCTCATGTACCAAAGGAGGGCACGGTCACGAGCGTTATCGGAAGTGGCGTCTTCAAACCATGAACACACCTCGGCCATTGCGCTCGCCCATGCCTCGCGGAATTGGGCGGGAATGGTGCGAATGCAAGAGCACGGCGATATAATGAGGTCTTTGATGGAGACCTCGTCGATCGCAGAGCGCAAATCGCTCAGGTCACGTGGACGGCGTGTCGGGAGGGAGGGGGCTGGCCCGGTTGACGTAGGGTGGGCGGGGGCAACAGACGGTGGCGCCGAATGTGACCGAGGCCCAATGGGAGAAATGCCAGGAGACGCGCTCGTGGGGGCTGCAGCCGTGACAGGGGTGTTGCGGTGGCTGGTGGCAGGGGCAGGGGCGCGGCGGTTGCCGGCGGCAGCGGCGGGAGTGGAGGAGGTGCTAGTAGTGGGGGTGGTCCGGGTGCCAGCGGCAGGGGTGTGGCGGCTGGCTGTGGCATTCGCAGTGCGGTTGCCAGACGCAGTGGTGCGGCGGTTGCCAGCGGGAGGGGTGGTAGGGGTGTTGCGGGTGCCAGTGGATCGCGTGCGGGAGCCAATGTGGGAGAGGCGGGCGGCACGGGCAGCTTGAGCAGCGTGGGCGGCAGCGCGATGGGCTCTGTCTGTCTGTCCCTCGATTTAGGGTAAGGATCATGTAGGCCCGAGAGTAAGGATCAGGTAGGCGCGAGAGCCAGACAGTGATCCTCCAAGCCGTCTACGGCGACCTCGCAGACTATTTCCACGACCCGCGGCGGCTCTTTCAGCGCGCCATTCTCACGCCCCGTCGAAACGATGTTGTCGATGCTGACAACGCGCGCATGACCGCGGCCTTTTTTTCCCGGAGACAAGGCGTCGGAGTTCTTTTCGGCTGACTAGGTTGGGTCGGAAGACGACACCTCGCTCTTTACAGTCGAGTTTTCGACTCCCTGGCAACCAACGGGATGCTGACTTTGATCGCGAGCTTGAAGTCTTCGCAACCTTGACCCGTCGCACGGCCACTGCAACGGTACCAGATACATGATCGATCGTGTCGTGTCACCGAGGCTCCTCCAAACTGTATCCCTTAAGGCCCGCCGACGCCAAACGATCAACAAGAGCCAGGGCCAGACGCCCCGCGAGGTCGGCGTCCTCTTGCCCAGGCCCGTCTTCTGTCACGTCCAGCTCTACGTGGCTCTCTGTCGATCGGCAACCCCGAGGATATGCTCTTCTGAGTCGACGACTCCACCCTACCCCACACGTGCTGCGCAATACCGATAAGCCCCCTCCCGGCGTCTACACGCGCACTGTAAGTGAACTTACTGGGACCAGGTGAACTTACTGGGGTTTGAGATTGGGACTAGGTGAACTGAGTGACCAGGTGAACTTACTGGGACCAGGTGAACTTACTGGGGTTTTTAGAGTAAAGGGTTTTTAGAGTAAACTCAAAGGTTGGCGGCGCGTGCGGATCAAAGCAGCTTGGATTGGCGGAGGCGAGAGCGACGAGCTCAAAGGAGTTGGTGTGAGCTAGGTGAACTTACTGACCAGGTGAACTTATATGAAACTTACTGGAAACAGGTGAACTTACTGGGGTTAGAGATTGGGACTAGGTGAACTTACTGGCCTGCACTTGTAACTACTAATCGACAGATGTTTGTTTGTGTGTTTGTCTGTCTCTGTCTGTCTGTCTTTAAATGTCGACTGCTAAGAGGGGGGTGTGTGTGGGGAGTATGAAGGATGTGGGTGGGTTTGTGGGGTATGAGGGATGTGCCTGACGGGCGGAGATAAGTACGCGGGACCTAGTCGGGGTCATCGCCGAGGCGTGGGGCAGGCGAAGAGAGGACGGGCCCCGCCCGTAGGTCGTACGCATGCTGCCGCCGGACGTATGTGCGACGAAGGGTGACGTCCTGCTGGGATCGGGCGGCCTGGGCGGGGTTCCCCGAGGCGGCGACATGGGTGAGGGCGGTGAGGGCACAGCGACCCCGGCCTAATGCGTTGGCGATCCCCCACTCACGGTAGATGCGGCGAGTTTGGGCCGCCTTTGCCTGTCCCTCGATTTAGGGTAAGGATCAGGTAGGCGCGAGAGTAAGGATCAGGTAGGCCCGCGAGCCAGCCATTGATCCTCCAAGCCGTCTACGGCGACCTTGCAGACTGTTTCCACGACCCGCGGCGGCTCTTTCAGCGCGCCATTCTCACGCCCCGTCGAAACGATGTTGTCGATGCTGACAACGCGCGCATGACCGCGGCCTTTTTTTCCTGGAGACGAGGCGTCGGAGTTTTTTTCGGCCGACTAGGTTGGGTCAGAAGACGACGCCTCGCTCTTTAAAGTCGAGTTTTCAACTCCCTGACAACCAACGGCATGCTGACTTTGATCGCGAGCTTAAAGTCTTCGCAACCTCGACCCGTCGCACGGCCACTGCAACGGTACCAGATACATGATCGATCGTGTCGTGTCACCGAGGCTCCTCCAACCTGTATCCCTTAAGGCCCGCCGACGCCAAACGATCAACAAGAGCCAGGGCCAGACGCCCCGCGAGGTCGGCGTCCTCTTGCCCAGGCCCGTCTTCTGTCACGTCCAGCTCTACGTGGCTCTCTGTCGATCGGCAACCCCGAGGATATGCTCTTCTGAGTCGACGACTCCACCCTACCCCACACGTGCTGCGCAATACCGATAAGCCCCCTCCCGGCGTCTACACGCGCACTGTAGGTGAACTTACTGGAACCAGGTGAACTTACTGGGGTTGAGATTGGGACTAGGTGAACTGAGTGACCAGGTGAACTTACTGGGACCAGGTGAACTTACTGGGGTTTTTAGAGTAAACTCAAGGGTTGGCGGCACGTGCGGGTCAAAGCAGCTTGGATTGGCGGGGGTGAGAGCGACGAGCTCAAAGGAGTGGGCGTGAGCACGAGTGGGTTTACGCCGAACTTACTGGGGTTAGAGATTTGGACTAGGTGAACTAACTGACCAGGTGAACTTACTGGGACAAGGTGAACTTACTGGGGTTAGAGATTGGGACTAGGTGAACTTACTGGCCTGCACTTGTACAATTTATAAACACGTGTGTCAGCTTGTTTACGACTTGCGTACATTAACACTATCACCATCGTTTGACCCTGATCACGCTCCTCTAACCAAAAACTATAGGTCAACCTTCTTTACAAATATATTCCCAGCAGATACATCTTTAACATTACACCAGAGTTCTATTACTATGTTCTACATTTAACTAACTAACTAACTTCAGACCTCTCCCGAGCATGGGAGCCAGGCCGAACCGACAGGAGCCACTCCGGAATCACGGGCCTGTAGACGAGGAGCGCCGAAAGGTCGGTCGGCGGAGAGTGACCATCAAGCTTGTCGCTATGCGACGAGGAGACGGCGATGTGACTGACAACCAACTCGTCGATAACCTTCCGTCTTCGCCCCCGGCCATACCCCGTCCCACTGCGAACGTTCCGGCTGCCAACCGGCCCGCTCGGGAGGCGAATAGGTTATAAACCCCTTAATAACACCCCATGTTAATCATTTCCCCCAGCGCGGACTTTCCGGGTGCTAACCGGCCAGCCCGGGAGGCGAGCAGGCACCGTCTCACTCCGGGACGGCCGGGGCCGCCGCAGGGAGCAAGCGTGTTAGGCGCCGTCCTCCATCGCA
Source organism: Chrysophaeum taylorii (assembly GCA_029834535.1). Lineage (NCBI taxonomy): Eukaryota > Pelagophyceae > Pelagomonadales > Pelagomonadaceae > Chrysophaeum > Chrysophaeum taylorii. Next base: position 95,209 of record JAQMWT010000119.1, read on the forward strand.
ACCAACGGTTAGCGATCGCAGGGGTTAGGATAGGCCGGTTAGCACCCGGAAAGTCCGCGCTGGGATGGGGTTCGCTCGGTTGGGCAGAACGCGACGGACAGGTCGATTGTTCGTGGACCAACACGTCCGCGGTCTGCGACGCTTTTGCACGACTTCGCACAAGACCGCGCGCAGTGGCGGTCCGTCATCAACGAGTCCTCGTCCCTCGCCTCAGCCCCAACTGCGTGATTTTCCTATGTGATTCCGGATCGGCTCCTGCCTGTCCGGCCTGGCTCCCATGCTCGGGAGAGGTCTGAAGTTAGTTAGTTAGTTAGTTAATCATTTAGCCGACGTTGTCCTTAATCCTGAAAACGGTCAAGTCCGTATTTCCTCTAAACTGACTTTTACCCATCTTCCTAACTACTAATCGACAGATGTTTGTTTGTTTGTTTGTTTGTCTGTTTGTCCCTCGATTTAGGGTAAGGATCAGGTAGGCGCGAGAGTAAGGATCAGGTAGGTGCGAGACCCAGACAGTGATCCTCCAAGCCGTCTACGGCGACCTCGCAGACTATTTCCACGACCCGCGGCGGCTCTTTCAGCGCGCCATTCTCACGCCCCGTCGAAACGATGTTGTCGATGCTGACAACGCGCGCATGACCGCGGCCCTTTTTTCCCGGAGACGAGGCGTCGGAGTTCGGAGTTCGGCTGACTAGGCTGGGTCGGAAGACGACGCCTCGCTCTTTACAGTCGAGCTTTCAACTCCCTGACAACCAACGGCATGCTGACTTTGATCGCGAGCTTAAAGTCTTCGCAACCTCGACCCGTCGCACGGCGACTGCAACGGTACCAGATACATCATCGATAGTGTCGTGTCACCGAGGCTCCTCCAACCTGTATCCCTCAAGCCCCACCGACGCCAAACGATCAACAAGAGCCAGAGGCAGACGCCCCGCAAGGTCGGCGTCCTCACACACACACACGCACGGTAGGTGAACTTACTGGGACCAGGTGAACTTACTGGGGTTTGAGATTGGGACTAGGTGAACTTAGTGACCAGGTGAACTTACTGAGACCAAGTGAACTTACAGGGGTTTTTAGAGTGAACGCAAAGGCGAGCGGCGTGTACGGATCAAAGCAGCTTAGATTGGCGGAGGTGAGAGCGACGAGCTCGAAGGAGAGTGGGGTGAGTGGATGTGAGCACGAGTGGGCTTACACCGAACTTACTGGGGTTAGAGATTGGGACTAGGTGAACTTACTGGGACCAGGTGAACTAACTGGGGTTAGAGATTGGGACTAGGTGAACTTACTGGCGAACTTACTGGCCTGCACTTGTATTTCTAAATCTCCTCCTGATTATGAACAACATCCACCTCCCGCACCTTCACCCGACATTCCCTTCTCTGTTCACAGCACCCCCAATGATGCGGCGCAGAGGGGGAATGCTATGCCTACCGACACCGACCATGAGTGGGGGGCTCCTTCTTCTGATCTCCATGCTCCTTCTCTGCTCCCGCATCTGCTCCAGCTGTTGCTCCTACACCCGCTACTTCCGCCACCACACCTACATCTGAAGTGTCTCCCGACACTCTGCCACTTTTACCACCTTATCGGTCTCTTTATTCCCAGGATGTCCTCCGTCTCACCCGTGGTCCTCATCACCCTCAGCCTCGTCGCAAAACCAATCTCAAGGATGTTCTCACTCGTATTGCTTCGCCTACTGTTGCCGCTTATAAACAAGCCGGTGGTACGCTCGCCGACTTGAAGTATGACCTCTCCAAGCAGTACATAACATTCTGCGACCCCACCCTCCACTCCCTTCATATCGCTCATGGCATCCACTGGACGGCTATACCTCCAGAGGGGGAATTTACACCATCCCTTCATCACCATGTGCACCAAGCGATTTCACAGTCCCCTTCAGTTATGTGTCATAGGAGCCATAGCCACCCATCGCCTGATGCTCCCCATGTCCACTTCTACGACGACGTCAACCTTGCCGATTTTCACCTTCCTCGAGCTCTCGTTCATTTAGTTTCTGAACATGCTCACGCCTTTCAAGTTCCTCCCGCTCAATATGCTTATGCTTTGTTCACGCCCCACTCCATTTTGGATCATAATGACGCTTCTTATGGTGCTTCCGAGCCTCATCTCTCCGCCATCGAAGACTATATCACCGTGCAATCGCATTACATTGAAGCCCACCTTGGTGATGCTCCTCTACTAGTCGTTCAACTCATCGAAGATCCCGATCACGCTCATCTGCCCGATAATGTCGCTTCTTACGCAATTACGCATCTGACGAAGACTCATGACCCCAGCACGGTTGGTTCGGACGAATACAAGATTCAAGCCAAAGATATCAAAATTGATGAATATGAATTGAACTGCCTCAAAGGTCTCTCAGACGCTGATCGCAAAGCTTATGTTGCTGCCATCTCTAAAGAGATTTTTGACATTGTTGAGTTTGGCTGCTTTAAACTAGCGTTGCCAATGGCCAACTCAAAGCCTATTGACACCCGTCTCGTCCTACGTATAAAAACCAACGCTGCTGGTCAGTACATTGAACATAAAGCACGCCTGGTACTACGAGGATTCTTAGCCTCTCTGGGCACCGATTTCTTCAACACATTCAGCCCTATGGCACAGCTTACCGGCATCCGTTGTGTTTTGGCGCTAGCAGCTCATCTGCGACTTCCCGTCTATCATGTCGACGTCCCTAACGCTTTTGTTCAAGCTCCCATCGATTCGCATGTCTACGTTAAACTGCCACAAGGCATTTACCTTCTCGATCCCGAAGATACTAAATACCAAGGCCGCCGTCTCCCAAAGCTACTTAAATCTCTCTATGGATTGCGTCAGAGCCCTGCCCTTTGGAATCAAACCAAAAACTGCTTCTTTGATTCATTAGGTTACACACGATTTCGAACAGGTACATGCATTCACGCTAAAGTCCAAGCTGACGCTACATTTCTAATTTGCACGCTCTCAGTAGACGACGTCGTCATTACTTGTACTTCGGAAACTCTACGTCGTGAGTTCCAACAAGCCCTGAAAAAGGAATACTCAGTCGACACCTTCGAGGAAGTCCATACTCTCCTAGGCATGCGCATAACGCGTACAACAGATGGCTCTATATCACTGGATTGTCAGGCTAAACTTGACGCATTGTTCGAAGAGTACCCCATTTTAATGCAGTTACGTCCCACGTCTACACCGATGTCACCATCAACCACGTATAAAACTGGAGAGCCATCATCTGATATGGACAATTTCATTCTTCATACCTTCTCTACGCTACTCGGCAAGCTCACGTTTGTTCAATTGGCCTGTCGCCCTGATTTATCCCAAAGCCTTAGTCGTTGCTCTCGAGGAATGCACAATCCAGCATTTCTGCATGTTCAAGTAATAACAGGAACGCTCCGCTACTTGCGTAAGCCCGAAAATCGTAATCTTCGCCTCTGGTACTACTCTGGTCCTTCCGCTCTAATGGACCATCTTCGACTTCTTATTGGTAATCGTACTGACATGGCCACCATGTTGGACCACACTAAAGAACAAGTTGATTCAGGTAATTTTGATCCACTGGTCGCATTCGTTGATGCCGATAATGCACCTTCTTATGAACAAGACCGCAAATCTACAACAGGCTAGGCTATCTTTTTGTTTGGTTCTCTAATCACTTGGAAGTCTAAGCTACAGCCTATAACAGCTACTTCTACGCATGAGAGTGAACTTATCGCCCTCAATATGTGAGCCGATGATGTGGTTTGGTTACGCAAATTGCTAACGGGAATGGCATTCGTTGTAAACCCTCACTTCTATCTCCGCCAACCTTCAGGGAAAGATCTGCGACTAGACTATGATGCTCACGACATTCCCCTCCCATTGGACATGTCGTCCATACGTAACAGTCCTATACTCGGAGATTCGGCCTCTGCTATTCATCTATCAAATAACCCCGACAGCGCGACTAAGGCTAAAGCTATCAGCACACGCTGGTTCCGTATACGTGACTACGTACAGTTAAAACGAATCCGCCTACATCATGTTTCCGGTACCCATAATATCGCCGATGGATTTACCAAACCCTTTGGAGCTCCACTCTTCAGCAGATTTCGCACGTTACTCGGCTTACAACAACCCATAGCTCAACAAGATGGTTAATCATTACCCTCCATTATGTCCGAAATGACTTTAAACTAACCCTGCTATGCACAGGATACTGGCTTGCTAAAATGTGAAATGCTACATAAAATGTGATGTGGAGATTCCTCTCATGATGAATCCCACTAAAAACAAAGACGCTGCGAGCCGACGCCACTCTACCATGAACCGTGGTCGCGGTGGTGGTATACTGTCACTGTCTCCACCCTTTAATGCTCTAACTCCAAGCGCTGCACCGACTAGTTCCCCTAATCGGAAACATCAAACCTATTTGTCGGTGGCGCAAGGACATCAATCTACGCCCAAGGCGCCCAAGACAGCTGCCCAACAACAGTCTAAATCACAAGCAGCAAAGTCTGAGTATTTCCTGTTCAAACATTGTAAATTTGACGTATTAGCGATGATGTCCGGGAACGTTACTGCTCTTGGCTCATCACCACCCAACTTTCTTATTCCGCAACACAAGGACCCCCAGTGCTGGCTTAAGTCTTTGCAGCAGCTGCTTACGGAAGCACAACAGACAGAGTTTGTAGACAACGTACAATATCTCAGCTCAGTGTTGTGTGTCAAGACTAAGCGTATCCGAAACGCCCCCGATATATCTCCTAACGAGGGTATACGTCTTCATCGCTTCCCACCCATTAAAGGGGTTGTCAAAGTACATGTGACGTGTACAAAGTGCTACAACAAAACGGATACACCAGGCACTCCAGTCGTGCTCATCATATGTAATGAGGATGAACTTAAAACTGACAGGATTCGCCAAATTACCGCCAATGCTTATATATTTTCGTCAACTATCACCTGTACAGCAAACTGCACTTAAAATGTGCTAATCCAGGTTGGCTACCCTTCGGATATAATTGATGTCTTTTCAGATGATACTTCTTCTGAAGATGTTTCACCAGCGCTGATCGACAATCCACCCGCTGAACCCACGCCAGATAAAGCTAACGACGATATGGCTGAATCTTTAATTCAATGAAAAGAAGAGGCTCGGTCTTTATCTTTACGTCTCACTAATACCGAGCAGCAATTGATGGCACGAGATCAACAACTATCGCTTGCATTAACAACTCTCACACAGATGCAATAGACTTACGAAAATCTAAACACTCAAGTGATTGAGAACATCAAGCATGTGTCTCTATTAGACAACATCTTGTCAAGTCTTCAGATGCATCAGGACACCATAATCCCGTCCTCTGCTGTATTTGTCCATATCATTTCTCGGTCACTTATCTCATCTATTGGACAGCTCCCTCCAGATACGTATAATGAGGCTCAGCAAGTTCAAATCGACGCAGCAGCTCATCATCTCCACACAGCTATGTCTGATGCAAATGATCGTGTTATTCCTGCATTGGATCTACACACTCTTACACCCGATTCTGCTATGTCTTTCCTTTCGTCTGTCATATCACCCTTGGTCACCTTGAGTGATAAAATGACTACGCACAATACTAACACTACTAACGACCCTTCTTCTGATGTTCATAATTCGCCTTCTCCAGAGTTAAAGGAACTGGACGATAATAGCGAAGATGAATTGGACCATACATCTGATGTGGATACTAATACAGCTTCTTTGCGTAGCATTACAACACGCTCGACATCATTATTAATTTGTCCTGTTCTGTTGTTGTTTGTTCCATTGTCCACTGTTTTTATGTATATCGCACAAGTTCCGCCTCAAGAACGTCTGAAATGCATAAACCGTTTCCACACGTTGAGGGGGTCCAGAGAGCTACACTATTATGTGTGCGATACTGGAACATTTTCACACCTATCTCTACACGAGGGTTTTCTCTCCGTAATACGGCATTCCCTCTTTCTTTCCTTTTTTTCCTTACCCTTCCGCCCCTTTTCTTTCATGACTATGAAGAACCCAGTCTGAAGCTCTTTTCCAACATGGAGTAGGCCTCCAGGTGCGTACCGTCGAGTACGGGGTTTTCTGTTTAATTAACAGAGACTTCGTTCCCCGTTGTCAGTGTAAACGCTTCTATGGGACTTAATGTCCTTAAGAAGTTAGGGCCTAAATCCCTACCTTGTGTAGTAGCATGTGACAAGCGGAATGGTCTGTACACGCCTAAGACTGCACGCAGTCTCTACCATGTACCCGGAGAGGGTCAAATCTCTCCATGGCTATACCCTTCTCCTCATATCCCTACGATCCCAGCTCCGATTTTGCCCGCGGGTATACCATCCCCCACCCCCCTGGCGCCGGCGTTCGAGCGTGTTATCGATATTCGAACGATAGCAATAGATTTCGTGCCTTGTTCAATTCGAGCAGGTCTCGCGACGGGCTGGCCGGTGGCTGGATTGGTTTTTGGGATGTTCAGAAACCAAATTATGTCGCTCCGTCCGTAAAGGAAGTTTGAAATGCGCTGGGTCGCGATACCGATGCAGACTCTAATGCTGTCAACCCCACTCCCTCCGCTCAGTAATTGCCTTATCACGATGTCGCGAGCGTGGCTGAAGTCCGCAGCTTCGCCTCCGACGATGATGAGTACGATCTCATCGCAAAGCTGAGCGCCGAGGATGCGCCCCAGCCGCTCGCTCCTCGGAGAAATAACCCTCCGCGGCATAAATAACAATCTGCGTGTCGGTAACTTGGACCCCGAGGCCCCTCATGTCCCGGTCGGCTAGGTTAGCGAACGAAGCGATTGTCGCGGTTGATACCACTGTGCAGCGTTGAAAAAATGTTGCGGTCGAGATTGCTGCTGCGCATCCGATGCAAAAGCTGGTCTCAAGGGCCCATAAGGTGGACCTGGGAGTTCGTCAGCATTGGATCCTGCGCTGGACGCACCAATCCGATGAAGTGGTGGAACTGCCCCGAAATCCGAAGCGCGGAATTTGAGCGCCAGGCACCGCCATCGCCCCGGAAAACGTAACGTTCATGCTCGCAAAGTTGACAGCACTGATAGAATCGCGAATGTGGTCTTCGAAGTTGCGGCCCAGTGTGTCGGTGCGAATTAAGAGATGGCTGCGGAATCGCTGGCAAGACGACAGACACCCCCCTTGCCTCACAACGGTTGTGCGAACGTTTCTTATTTGCGTCTGGTGGCTAATACGAAGCTCGGTATTGCTGGCTCTCGACCGTCATCGAATCTAAATTGCTTTCGTTGATCGCGCTTTCATTGAACTATTCGATGGCATCCGACGCCCCAGTTGGAAAATCCGAGCCTCCAATCTCTCACCATTGATAATGATTATTATCTCGATGCTGTCGCTGATGTCGACGATCCGAAGCCTGGGAAGCGTGGTGTTGCTGCTGCTTTTGCTGTCGCCGATTTCGAAGGATCCGTTTGCGTTTCTGGTCGACGTAGCTGTAATCAGCATTGCGGCTACTATTCCAAAGGCGGTAGTCGCTTGCCGCTCAAATGGCAAGCAGTACACCGTGCACCACTGCATGATAAGCATGGATCAGCATGCCGGTCACCCGAAGAATGCGGTTGTCAGACATCGCTCGAATTGAGGTGGTATTCTGCGGCTCCCGCCGCGCCGCCGCGTCATCGACAGGCACAGGCACGCGCGCTGAGCAATAACTGCTTCCGCAACTGCCATGGAAGACCGTTCTTATCAGCGGAGTTGGCAAAGCGGGTCAACGACGGACGTGAAATTGTCTAACTAGAGGCCAGCCTAATGCACGGGGCGTATTCTAATCCCATCGCCGTGGCGCTTGGGATCAGGGTCACCGGGTGTTCAGACGGCGAGTTGATGGTCTGTCGCCAGTTGTCACGGTCTTGAGCGAGGGAGTACCATGTCTTCGTTGTTACGTGGAAATTGCGGAGTGCTTTGTTGAGACCCCGGCCGTACGTGAACTATCTTCGCCTCATTTTTGAAACCGCGGACATTCTGACTCACTATCGACTTCGTCGTCAACTTCCTTCTGCGCCCCCGGGCCTTACCCCGCCCCCCTGCGAACGTTCCAGCTGCCAACCGGCCCGTTCGGGAGGCGAATAGGTGCCAAACTACGCCGGAAGGACAGATGCCCTCGCAAGGCGCGGGTTCAGAAGGCACCGTCCTCATCGCGACCATATCGGTGCCGATCAGGGTTTACCCTCTAAATAACTAACTAACTAACTAACTTCAGACCTCTCCCAAGCATGGGAGCCAGGCCGGACCGACAGGAGCCAGCCCGGAATCACGGGCCTGTAGACGAGGAGCGCCGAAAGGTCGGTCGGCGGAGAGTGACCATCAAGCTTGTCGCCATGCGACGAGGAGACCGCGATGTGACTGACAACCAACTCGTCGATAACCTTCCGTATTCGCCCCCCGGCCATACCCCGTCCCACTGCGAACGTTCCGGCTGCCAACCGGCCCGCCCGGGAGGCGAATAGGTGCCAACCTACGCCGGGAGGGCGGATGCCCTCGCAAGGCTCAGGATTCATGAGGCACCGTCCTCCATCACAACCGCAGTCGGCGATCAGGGTACCCTCTAAATAACTAACTAATTAACTAACCATCTGACTATAGGCCAGGCCAGCCCAGTGCATGGGGCGAAGGCCAATCCAAGCGCACTGGCGCGCGGGATCAGAGTCGCGGGGCCGATAGACGAGGGGCTTGAAAGGAGCGTCAGGAGGGAGTCGACGCCTGCCGCCATGCGGCGCGGGGACCGCGAGTTGACCGACAACCATGTCGTCGTTAACGTTTCCTTCTGCGTCACCAGGTCTTAAACCGTCTCATTGCAAACGCTCCGGCTTCCAACGGTCCGCCCGGGAGGCAAACATAGGCGCTTCTACGACTATTATCTTATTACGGCCGTTGGCCGATCTAATTCGAATCTAACTGTAATATAATCGCCTCTCTCTTCCTTTCCGCTCGACGCTCTCAGCCCCGCCAATCTAAGCTGCTTCAATTAGCGCACGCTTCGCCCTTTAAACTTTGAGTTTACTCCTAAACCAAGATATAATTTAAGGGTGAACCTTATACCTTTTGGATCAAACTTATAAGTGCTAGGTTTTTCTCAAACTAAGTTATTTCTGACCTCAAACTAATGAAGCGCTGCTCAAATTACGATACTTCCAAATTAATAATATTGGATGGATGGATGGATGGATTACCGATAGGAGGCGATTATGCCTTGCTGCGTCTCGGCCCCTTGGGTCGGCGGCTTCGTCGCCTTGCCTGGTTGACCATCCGCTGCTCCATGTCAAGGCGGCCCATGCTCGATGTGGTCGCCCGTGCCTTGCACAGGGCGGCGATGTCCAGACAGACATCGGTTGAAACTTCCTCAATGCTGAGCTGGAGATCAACGAGGGCGGCATTATCCGCGAGGTGGCTCAAAAAGGCCGTGCCAACATCCGAGTCAAAGTGATTGTCGCGGGCATTTAGCGTGAGGAGGGTGTTGTTTTTCGCAAGTGCCTGCGCGATAGCCATGCCGGCTTCCGGGCCGAGGAGGTTCCCTTCGCAATCAAGATGGCGCAGGTAGGCGTTCTTGCAGATCATGTCGGCGAGGGCGACGCCGGCGGTAGGACCGTTGGTGCCGAGACTGTTGAAAGAGAGATCGAGGTAAAGAAGCGCTTTGTTTGCTTCGAGCTTGGTGGCGATAGCAAGGCCGCCCTCCCAGCCGATGTCGTTTCGACTGAGGATGAGGGATCGGAGATTGCCGTCGTCCTCGAGCTTGTCGGCGATCGCGATGCCAGACTGGTGGTCTAAGTGGTTGCCCTCAAAGTTGAGCTCAGTTAGGGCGGGGTTTTCCTTGAGGGCCTGGGTGACACCGATGCCACACTCGAAGCTAATGCCATTCTCGGCGAGGTCTAACGAGACGAGAGCGTAGTTGTGCTCGATCGCCGCGGCGCATGAGTTGCCGTAGTCGCCGATCTCGTCGCGCTCCGTACCGAAATCGGGCCCGACGTTGTTGTCGGCTAGCGAGAGGTACGCGAGGGACGAGTTTCGTCGCAGCGCCCAGAAAATGGGGTTGACGCCGTCTTTGCACAGTTTGTTTGAAGCGAGGTTGAGCGAGCGCCACTGGATCGTATTGCGTCGGAGACACTCGGAAACGCTCTCGCCAGCATCGGGTCCGATGTCGTTATGGCTCAGGTTTATCTCTTGGGTTACGGGGCTTCGGAGCGCGAAGAAGATGTCGCGGGCGGCGTCCGTGCCGATCTCGTTTTTCGCAAGCGCGAGTCTGACGCAGTGCGCGGGGCGCGCGACGAAACCGGACTCGACCAGTTCGCACAGAGCGTCGGCAAGTGCGGTACCAACAGCCGGCGTGAGGCCGTTGTCGGAGAGGTCGATGTCGGTGAGACTGGTGTTGACTTCCATGGCCCGCGCCAGCGGTAGACCACCCGTCTCTCCGATCGAGTTTGCCGAGAGGTCCAGTTTTGTGATCCTGCAAGCGCCTTGTTGTGACGAAAGGAAGTCGCCAACGTGCTCTCCAAGCTTGGAGCCCATCGCGTTGCCGGCGAGATGGAGCTCGGTCAAGTTCATGAGGGACATGAGGGCGCTCACTGCGACAGGACCCGCCCGCGCACCAAACTTGCAGTTGTTGAGGCCGACCGAGCAGAGACCCGAAAAGACGCGGGACTCAGCCAAACCGCCAAAGTTCATCAGCGCCGCGGCGGCCGTGCCCCGAGACGGGGGGCGCGCTGACGCGGTCCGCGTGCGGCGCCTCTGGCGGTCGAGGCTGTTTGTGAGCTGGAGCACGCAGGCGTTGTCGAACTCCTGGCCGTCCAACGCGACGTGTACGAGCGATCGATTGTTGGCAAAACCCGTCAGGATGGCGAGGAGTTCCTCGCAGGATACGTGTGCCCCGCGGAGGTCGAGACCCGTGAGAGTGTGGTTGACTTCGAGCGCCTCACCGAGCGCCGCGCCGACACCGGCGGTCTCGCCACCTTCGAAGCTCTGCGCGCCGAACCGGTTTGCCGAGAGACCGACGTACGCGAGGGTCTTCCCTTTGCCCAGAAGGCTCGCAAACGCTCGAAACGCGTCCGGTCCAAAGCCGTTGTCGGCGGCCTCGATGGAGGTGAGCGTTTGGTTTTCGTGGAGCGCGAGCGCGATGGCCCGGCCGACCTTGGTCCCGAGGCAGTTTTGACTAAGGTCGAGAGCCACGAGCTGCGAATTCTTCTTGATAGCCGCCGCAAATGGCAACCCGACGGCCGAGCCAAAATTGTTCCGAGCCGCGTCGAGTTGCGTGAGGCAGACGCGGCTCGTGAGCGCGTGCGCGAGGGCCTTGCCGCCCTCGCCAGCGAGGTTGTTTCCTGAGAATCCCAACGACACTAGCGGACTAAACAGATGGCGTCGAAACGACTTGTCGAGCTCGATGGCCGCCTCGGCGCCGAGGTTGTTGTTTGAGACGTCGAAGTGCGTGAGCCGTTGGTTGTGTCGAAGCGCGGCACAGAGCGCCGGTCCCGAGCTCGCGACGCACGCTCGCGCGAGCCGGTTGCGCCAGAAGATTCGCGGGCCAAGGCGGTTGTTGGCGAGACTCAACGACCGAAGGCTGCCTTGTTTTTTGTTCTCTTTAAGCAATCGCGCAAAGGCTTCCCCAGACTCCGCCTGGAGCCTGTTGTGAGCAAGCGAACACGTCGTCAGCGTTGCGTTTTGGCCGAGCGCCTCAGCGAGCGCGACCCCAGCATCGTCGCCGAGGTGGTTGTAGCGGAGGTCGAGGTAAACGACAGACGTGTTACCGTCGAGCGCACGCGCGACTGCCAGGCCCGCGTCGTCGCGCAGGCGGTTGTGTGGGGCGACGAATCGGACGATGTGTATTGGATAAAACGTGAAGAAGTTGGACTCCCTGGTGATCGACGTCTGGGCCATCTCCAAAGCGCCGAGCAGCGCCTGGATCGTCCGCGAGCCGACATCGCCGAGTTCGCACCTCGGGAGCTCGACACGGTCGCGGCACGCCAAGAAGCATTGCGCGAGAAAGTCGGGGATGTCTCCGGGATAGTGAAGCCACTTGGAAACGCGCACGAAGCCGGGTGGCGGACGCAAGTTGAGAGCAAGTGCGAGCTGCTGTACAAGCTCACCATACAGCGGGACGGCGATGTCTCCTAAGGCGCGGAAATGAGGCAGACTCCACGGCACGCGGTAGTGTTGGATTTGGTCCGACAGCAGGATCTCGGCGAGCTTTGACCGCTTCCACTCGGTCTGCTGTGTGGGCATTCGCACGTGATCGAGGAGCGTCTTGGCCAGCTCCTTGAGTGCGATGATGACGGGCGAATCGCGCTGGTCGTCGATCGCGTCCAAGAGCTTGGGATGATGGTAGAGGATCCACGCCACGGCCTCGGGCTCGGCCTTGAGCATGGCGCTGTGCAGGATGCACTGGCCCGTTGGCGTGCGGAACGTCGCGAGATTCATGCTACGGGCGGCAGCCCACTTGACGAGAAAAAGCTTTTGCCAGAATGTGATGAGCTTCCGGGGTTTCGGCGAGGGCCATGCAATGAAGCCGGTGCTCCACTGCTTCGCGAGCAGCTCGTCCCACTGCTGCAAGAGCCGGAGGCCGAGGTTGGAGTCCTCGAGCACGTACGACTTGACGTCGAGACTCTCGGCGACGAGAGAGAGGACAAGGCTGTCGAGTTCGCGGATCGTAAAAGAACACGCGTCGCGGACAGCGTCGTGGACCCGTAGCAGATAAAGGAGCCGCACGGCGGTGTAGAGCACGAACGTGGACGCGAAGACGTCGAGCATCGACCTCGCGTAGCTTTCGTCCCTCGAGATGAGATCTAGCACGCCGCCGACGAGGAATAAGATGATGATGGTGGTCCGCGTCAGCTCGTCCAGCTGGCGCTCGTGCAAATACATGTAGGGGCGCTTCAACGTTGTGGCAATGCCAAAGCCGATGCAGACAAGCGCCGCGCCCAAGCACTGAGCCCACGGATGTTGCGACGCGCGAAGGAAAGTTATGACGGCGCAGAAGACAAGATTCTCGCCGAGCAACACGACGCGCCAGAAGCTCGCGTTGCTCTTGAATGGTCTGATCAGGTATCCGAGCGCGCTCGTGTCGACCACGGCGTCAATGTTCTCTATGAGAAGTTCGTGGTCGCGCGTGAACTCGTCGAACGAGATGGCGTATTCGTTCTTTGCGTGTAGGTACGAGTGCTTCATCTTTTCGATTTTTGCTGGCAGGCTTTTGCTGATGCGCCAGAGACCGGCGCGGGCTCCTCGCTCCATCTGTTCTAGGAGCGCGGTGCTGAGAGGTGTGTCGGCGACCCAGCGAAGCACCCATGCCCTAATTGCCCTGAACACGGGGTCGAGGTTGCTGCCGAGCTTGAGCACGCGCAACGTGCGGGCCATGCGCGCCATGCGCAGCATTCGTACACTCTTCAAGGCGCGGAGCGACCTAAGAAAGCTGACGTTCGTGCCACTGCCGACCAACACATCAAGGAGCCACAAAAGGATCAGCACGAAATCGAGGTTGTTAAAGCGCGACCGAAAGTAGTACCGCGGCGTGAACGCGATGATCTTCACCAGGAACTCGGCGACAAACAGGAGGCCAAGCGCCCAGGTCACCAGCAGATTCAGCGTGGTTTCACCCATGAGCTCTTCGAGCTCGGCTTGTAACACGAGCGGGGATAGCGACAATAAGACGGCCACCGTTATCGCGGTGTTGAAAAGTTTGCTCTGGCATATTCGATAGAGGCGCGCGCGAAGTCCGCGCTTGGGTGCGTTGAACTCGCGATGATCCGATACTTTGAAGAGCCGTTTTCGCTTTCGCTTCTTGCCAACGCTCCCGGACTGTAGTTCTTTCCGCCACCTCCGAGCATTCTTTGGAAAGAAGCAGCCGCAGAACGCGACGAGAGCCGTCCCCACGAAGCCAAAAAAACGGCGCGATGTCAACAACGAGAATGTACCGCTCGACTCGTGACGGCCCGTCTCCTCGAGATTCATCGCTTTAGGTGGAGACGTGTGGGTTCGCGGTTGCTTCTTTTTCTTTTTTTTGATTTTGGCTTTGCCGCCGCACAAGCTCGCGACGAGCCGCGCCAGGTGGCAGCTCGTGCAGATTGCCGACACGACAAACTTTAACACGCGACGCGCTGTTGCGACGACAAGCTCCAACGTGACCTTTGCTTCCTTCTGCGCGTCGTGCTTCCACAACCTTGCCGTGGTGATGAGGACGTGCTCGAGGCTGTACGCTTCGCACTCGGCCAGAACGTAGGTGAAACGGCGCCACGCAGTCTGATAGTTTTGCCACCACTCGCAGCTGTGGAGCTGCTTGGTTGCCGTGTAGGTGAGGTGCAAGACGGTTACCGGCAGGCCGGCACCGTAGAGAAAGAATGTGGCCACGGATACGGTGAAGACGAGAATGCCCGCGGACGTGTCGCAGTCGAGGCGACGTGTCGCTTCGTGTGCGTGGAAGGGGTGGGGTGGATAGCTGACGAAACCGGGCGGCGCGACGCGACCTCGTCTCGCGCGCGACGATTTCGGTCGGATGCGAGGAGGGAAGCTGACGTAGTAGCAGGCGATGTGGCGGTAAGTATTTTCGAGCGGCTCGTGCATCGTCTCGCCACTGTGTCGGGTCCAGACTTTGGCCGAGTAGACTGGCCGCATCCCGCCGGCGACGTACAAACACGTCGGGAGATACGTGAGAAACAGCAGGACAAAACAAAGCGTGCTCTTGGCGCTCACCGTTTCTTTGAGCAGCACGATCGCCGCGTAGGACCGGTTGTGGGTGACTTTCGCGCGGAAATGCGCGCGCCAGGCCGACGCGAGCACGACAAAGATTATCCAGACGTAGAGAGCGAACGTCCCGCCGACCATCAACATCGCGTTGGCGTGCTCGAAGTGTCCTTGGCTGCCGTAGGTGAGGAAGGCGATGCCCGCGGGCACTCCGACGACGACGAGGCTCGCGACGAGAGCATAGGCGAACGAGCGCGGGATGCCGAGCCTGAACCAGCGTTCGACATAAAGCAGCATCCAACGATCCGTGATCTTAGGATCGGTGTAGTCGTCGATTTCCCAGAGTCGGAACAACGACGCGAGGAGTACGGCGCTGAGCGCGATCGATGACGCGTAATTGACGACGTCGCGATAAAAGTACAAGTCGACGGCGGATCGTGGCATCCACTGGCTCGCTCGTTCGACCAGGGTCCACGGTCCGTTGCGGAGGCCCTCCGCCTTATCGTCGCGGTGGCGGCGGCGGCGGTGGAGGTGCTTTTGGACGTAGGTGAGCGGATAGAGATGTCCGTCGAGGACGCGCGTCGTCCAGTCGACGAGGAACTTGAACCCGGGTGGCCAATCCACGTCCATGGACGCCACAAGTCCTAGCATCTGCAAGAAATGGATCGTCCGCTCGAGTTTATAGACTTGCGAGCCGTGCTTGAAATCCGGGGAAGACTGCTGCTGCTTCTGCTGCTTGCTTTTCGGACTGACGACGTCGTCGTCGGCGGCGGCGGGCGCGTCGCCCTCCGACCACGGCGGCTCCTCCTCCTCCTCCTCCTCCTCCTCCTCCTCCGTGGCGAGGTCCGCAATAATCGTTTCTGGCTGCGAGGCTTCGATGCTGTCCAAAATAGCCGAGACGCCTTTTGTCAGCGATAAGTCGTCGAGGTCGATCGTGAAGCCGACGTCGGCGTCTCCGAGGCGAGAGCGCCAGACAAAGGCCGAGAAGCGCTCGCGATACTTGAAGACGCTGTCGGCCATGCGCAAGAGGTCGAGCTGGCGTTGTTGGAGCGAGATCGAGGGGTCGACCTTTGCGGGGGGTTTGCGACACGTGATGTGAGAGACCTTCTCCTTGGCCGCCTCGAGGTCCTGGGGCGTCTCGCGCTCGATCTCGAACTCTTCTTTCTTCGGCTTGGATTTGTGGTACCGTTCCTCGAGCATCACGATTTTTTTCGGGTGGTCGAGAACCGATGCGTCAAGCTGTTCTGTCGCCATGAGCTTGGCGACCTGGGACGCGTCGATGCCGGCTTTTGCCATTCTGATGTAAACCCGGAGCTCGGGATGGTCCCTGGCCTCGACGAGGACGGTCCCCGGCGGAAACATGGGTTCGACATCCTCGACGACCGGTTCTTGTGGCGACGGCGCGTCGTCGAGCGTCTCGGGCACCTCCTCCTCCTCCTCGATTTTGGCAGCGTTCTTCGCGACGTATCGCCACGAGGTGCCGACCTTGACGAGTCGCTCGACGAGGTCCTGTCGCTCGCGCCGCTCCCGGGTAACGTCATCCTCGACGGGGACGACGATTTTCTTCCGCCGGTCGCGCTTGAGCCGGACCTTCTTCCGGACGGGCTTCATATCTTCTTCTTCTTAAATGTTGTAAGTCTAACGTGTCGCATCCTCACTAACCCTCACGCACTTTAACGTTTTGACGACGACGACGACGACGATGCGTCGGTTCGCGGATCGCGCGCGCGTGTGCGTCCGAGGCGGGGCCGGCGGCAAGGGGAGCGTGGCATGGGATCCGATTCGCGGGGCTCGCAAGGGGTTCGGGAAGCGGCCGACCGGGGGTTCGGGGGGTCGCGGGGGGGACGTGATCGTCGCGGCGACCGAGTCGTTGGACTCGTTGTCGTCCATGCCAGGAAGCGTGGTGTGCGCCGGTGGAGGCGCCAACGGGGAGCGGCGCATGCGGCACGGCATTCGCGGCGAGAACACGACGCTGTTTGTTCCGTGCGGGACCGTCGTTCGCGCGAGCGACGACGACGATCCCGAGAAAGACGCGTCGACGGAGGTTCACAATCTCACCACGGCGGGGTCGTCGGCGGTGGTCGCGCGCGGAGGGCGCGGCGGGCGCGGAAACGGCGTGACGCGGACGCGGGCGTACCAGAACAAGTACGAGCGCGGACCGCCGACGCCGGGACGGAGCTTTGGCCACGTTCTGGGTCAGCCGGGCGAGGCTCGAACGCTCGACCTCGAGCTCCGGACGATCGCGGACGTCGGTCTGGTCGGAAAACCGAATGCCGGAAAGTCGAGCCTGCTGCGCGCCCTGAGCGCCGCCGAGCCGGAGGTCGCGGCTTACCCCTTCACAACGCTCCGGCCGCACGTAGGGGTCTGCGAGTTGTGGAAGCGGAGGGAAGGTGCCGTCGTTGATCGCGACGCCCTGAGGATCGCCGACGTCCCCGGTCTCGTCGAGGGCGCCGCCGAAGGTCGTGGCTTGGGATTAGACTTTCTGCGCCACGTGTCGCGCACCAAAGCGCTCGTCTTCGTGGTCGACGCCTCGCGAGGTTTCGGGGCAGCTATCGAAGACCTCGTCGTCGTCGCCAGCGAGATTGCCGCGTCCAAGTGTCACGCGCGACCGCCCCCCGCCCTCGTTTTCGCCAACAAACTCGACCTCGTCCGCCATCGCGCGAACCTAGTGCGACAACTCCGCGACGCCATACTCCAGCACTCCTGGGCGCCCGCCTTCATGGATGTACTCGGAGGCAGCGCTCTCACCGGCCTAGACATCCCCGCCCTGGTAAGATGAATTCCTTTTGACTCGCCGACGACGCCTCTCCAGGCCCTTCGCCTCCACCGCCTTGTCCGCGTCGACCTCGAGGTCCACGACCAGTTCCAGGGAGAAGAAGAACGAGGAGAAAACCCCAAAATCGGGGACGGCGGCGGCGGCGTCATGCGACCTCGACCGCTTCCGGCTCCTCGAACCTCGAGGCCTTCTTCTTCTTCTTCTTCTTCTTCGTCGTCGTCGTAAATACAAAGCTATCGACTCGGCGGAATTTGGGTAGTGGTGGTCCCACTCGGTCTCTCCGAGTTGTTACGGGTTCTTGCTCGCTGTGACTTGGAAGCTACCTGCGACGGTGCTTGCGCAGGCAGAGCATTCTCTGCCCACTTTGTGGCCGCATCTATATACCGTGTCTTCATCTCCATACGATCGAGAGTTGGGAAAGTCAGGCCGGAAAATTTTGTCGAGCGAAACAACACCGCGCGTCGTCGTCGTCGACAGAGTTGGGCGTCCTTTGGCAGGAGATGCACTGGGAGGCCTTTTTACCCCTTTCCTTTGGAGGAGATCCTGCCTTGCAGGGTCAGCGAGCGCGCTCTTTTACATGGAAATTTCATTCCGATGGGCTTCCTATTCCAGTCCTCCGCGTGCTGCTGCTGCTTGTCGCGCTGCTTCAGCATCCTCTGCTTGCTACGTGTCGCTGGCGTTCTATGTCGCCTCGTCTGCTGCCAGATTCGGCACAGGCCCGAGGCTCTTCACTCTACTGTAGACAATATAAACCACCACCACGCTATAAGTGGCCGAACCAAGCAGGTTGTTGGGATTTATTTATTTAATTAATTTCTGAGAGCACAATCTACGAGCGACCTCAACGTCGGCACCTTACGCGGTGCTTCAATCCCTTGAGTAGTAGGTATGCGGCAACTCCGCTTTGGTAGCCCCCCCCAAAGAAAAGAAACGCTCATGCACGTTGTCCAACCACCTACGTGATGACGGCGATTCGCGAGAACAACACGTCTCCTGCGACGACCTTTTTCGAGCGGCCTAATCGCTCTCATATTCCAATCAAGCCCATTTGGTTGAAGATGATGATGAGGAGAAAGGGAAAAAAGATGCTGACAAGGCCAATGATAACTAGGGGGTCTTTGAGTTTGTCGGTTGCCGAGAGCGATTCGAAATTGCTCGCAAAGTACTCATCGGGCTCGTTCTCGCGCGTTAGCTTCGGCTTTTCATCATCGTCGCCAGCGCCAAAGGCCATGTAGGCTGGGCCGCCGCTGTGACGCCTCGTCACCTTTTGCAGCCCCTGGGAGGGTACAAGCGCCAACGCGCTGCCGAGCAGCACGGCGGCGGCGAACAACAGACTACGCGCCATCACGCGCACTTCAACTTACGCCTCGATTGATAGAGCCGTTTTGTAGCCGTTCCAAGGATACGATGATGCTCCATCATCATCATGACCGGGGGTCGACGCGTTTGACGGAGAGCAACACGACACTAACGCGCGATGTTGGGATCGAGCTGCGCGAAGCGCCACCGCCATCCATCAGGGCAAGCCGCGATGAAGAGGAGGTCTTGTTGGTAAAGGCTGACAAAGAGAGCCACGTCGAGGAGTTGCGGCAAGCGTTGTGCGTGGCGGCGACGCGCGCCAAGTCGATCGAGTTGCGACGCGCCGACTCGATCTGCGAGGGGCATCGGCGAGCCCTCGCTCATCGAGATGCCGAGGCGATGGCGCTGCGGCACATCAACTGTCTTCTTGCGCACGCTGCGAGGCGCGGCGGAGGCGAGAAGATGCCGCTTCTCTTGCCCGCGGCCGTCCACAAATACGGCGCTGTGCTCGTTGGCGTCGCGCGCGAGGCGCGCATCGGACCGGAGCCGCTCGACCCGCTTGTTCACGACGAAGCGCGCTTGATGAACTTTATCGCGCACTTCCTCGACGTGGCCGCGGAGAAGTACGACCGACGCAGTCCCGCGGAACTGTGACGTTATGATGCCCCTGCATAGTTGACTATGTGGCGTGTATGGCGTGTTCGCGATCATGTATGTTTTCGAGCGTCATACTCCTTCCGTCATCACCAACAAAGAGGGACGTGGCGCGCAATCATTTTGTTATTAGTCGTCCTCGATCGTTCCCGTGGCCAGACGGGCCGGTGAAGAAGAAGTAGAAAAAAGGGCAAAACCCCGGGTGTGTTTGTTGTCAACCGGTGTCGGATGGGGACCGCTATGCGTCGCTCGCCACGCCATTGGAATCTGGCGCGCGCGCGAAATGAATCTAAGTTTAAAATGCGGCTCTGGTTTTATAGCGCGAGCTCTAGAAATTCTATTGTTTTGGTGTGCGAAAAGACAGAAGAAGGAAGTTCGTCCTCGTCTCGACGCTGATGGGTCGAGCTCGCACCTCGCTCTCCCGCGCCCTATCTAGCTTGCGCACTAGGTATCTTCAGTCAAAGCGGCAAGCGCGAGCATTAGCACTTAGTGTCGCTCGTTGCGAGCGCATAAATAACCACCAGGCTGCGGGGTAGCCATCTATGTACTGTGATGGCAGCCTGCTCAAGTTCGACGCTTACACAGGATGTGTAGAGAACTCTACCGTCGTGCTCAAATACCAGGTCATCCAGACTCTCGGTGTCCAGCGACTGATCGGCACGTCTTCGAAGGTCCCATCACCGTTGAATCTCCGAACAGTGATGTCCTAACTACTAATCGACAGATGTTTGTCTGTTTGTTTGTCTGTTTGTTTGTCTTTAAATGTCGTCTGTTTGTCCTTACTACTAATCGACAGATGCTTCCTTACTACTAATCGACAGATGTTTGTCTGTTTGTTTGTCTGTTTGTTTGTTTGTCTTTATATGTCGACTGCTAAGAGGGGGTGGGGGGAGCATGAAGGATGTGGGTTTGTTTGTTTGTCTTTAAATGTCGACTGCTTGTTTGTCTATAAATGTCGACTGCTAAGAGGGGGGTGTGTGTGACTGCTTGTTTGTCTTTAAATGTCGACTGCTAGAGGGGGGTGGGAGGGATGGGTGGGTTTGTGGGGTATGATGATGCCTGACGGGCGGAGATAAGCGGCCTAGTCGGGGTCATCGCCGAGGCGTGGGGCAGGCGAAGAGAGGACGGGCCCCGCACGTAGGTCGTACGCATGCTGCCGCCGGACGTATGTGCGACGAAGGGTGACGTCCTGCTGGGATCGGGCGGCCTGGGTGGGGTTCCCCGAGGCGGCGACATGGGTGAGGGCGGTGAGGGCACAGCGAGCCCGGCCTAATGCGTTGGCGATCCCCCACTCACGGTAGATGCGGCGAGTTTGGGCCGCCTTTGCCTCTGTGAAGTTGGCGCAGCCGCTTGTCACCCAGGTTCGCGCAGCGATGCGCTCTGCGCATGTTTGGGCGAGAGCGTGGCACGCCGCGCTGGCCTCACCGAAGGCACCAAAGACGAGGCCGGCGACTGCTTGTTTGTCCCCCGATTTAGGGTAAGGATCATGTAGGCCCGCGAGCCAGACATTGATCCTCCAAGCCGTCTGCGGCGACCTCGCAGACTGTTTCCACGACCCGCGGCGGCTCTTTCAGCGCGCCATTCTCACGCCCCGTCGAAACGATGTTGTCGATGCTGACAACGCGCGCGTGACCGCGGCCTTTTTTGCCGGAGACGAGGCGTCGGAGTTCTTTTCGGCCGACTAGGTTTGGTCGGAAGACGACGCCTCGCTCTTGACAGTCGAGTTTTCAACTCCCTGACAACCAACGGCATGCTGACTTTGATCGCGAGCTTAAAGGCTTCGCAACCTCGACCCGTCGCACGGCCACTGCAACGGTACCAGATACATGATCGATCGTGTCGTTGTCACCGAGGCTCCTCCAACCTGTATCCCTTAAGGCCCGCCTACGCCAAACGATCAACAAGAGCCAGGACCAGACGCCCCGCGAGGTCCGCGTCCTCTTACCCACAAGCCCGTCTTCTGTCACGTCCAGCTCTACGTGGCTCTCTGTCGATCGGCAACCCCGAGAATATACTCTTCTGAGTCGACGACTCCGCCCTACCCCACACGTGCTGCGCAATACCGATAAGCCCCCTCCCGGCGTCTACACGCGCACTGTAGGTGAACTTACTGGGGCCACGTGGACTTACTGAGGTTTGAGATTGGGACTAGGTGAATATAGTGACCAGGTGAACTTACTGGGACCAGGTGAGCTTACTGGTGGTTTTAGAGTAAACTGAAAGGTTAGCGGCGTGTGCGGATCGAAGCAGCTTAGATTGGCGGAGGCGACAGCGACGAGCTCGAAGGAGTGGTGTGAGCACGAGTGGGTTTACGCTACTGGGGTTAGAGATTTGGACTAGGTGGTGAACTTACTGACCAGGTGAACTTACTGGGACCAGGTGAACTTACTGGGGTTAGAGATTGGGACTAGGTGAACTTACTGGCGAACTTAATGGCCTGCACTTGACTGTCCAAAAGCGAAGTCGAGTAAACAACATTGGCCTGGGCCAACTAGACCTTCCATCGAGTCGGTGCCACGGAACCAGTAGTGGCGGTCGCAGGGCTCAGTGCAGTCGACGGGTCCACGAAGATCCGATGGCCTCCTTGCAACAACGTGCTCCGCGAAGTCGGGGTCGAGTGACAGCTTGACGATGGCGTCAGGTTTGTCCTCCAATCCTCTTGCAACCACATCGCGCGACATCTCGACGCGAGCGGCAGTGATTGACTCGACGAAATTACCGCGCTTCAGGAGAACCTGCCGCACGCTACGGTACGGTAGCCGCAGTGCCCGTCGCCCACCTCGTTCTGCCGTCGGCGTGCGCATTCTGTCATTTGCTCGTCGTCGATAAGACTGCGCATCACGTCGTCGGCGAAATCTGCATTGCGTACGATCCGAAACCAAGGGGGCCGTTCCGAAGCCGCGACGCCAAGCCCATCCCTGTGGTGCGACGGGCCCAACAAGAAGTCGACTACCGAGTTGCCCATTCGCACCGAACAGAGCGTCGTGTCGGCTTCCGCAGGACGGAGGACAATTCCTTGGGGCCAAGAGCGACCGCCATCAGCCGAAGAACGAGACATAATTGTCCATCGGCGCAGGAGCTCACCCGGGATGACGCCTCCGCGATCGAGTGCTGTCGGTACAAACCCGACGCTGGAGCTTTCTGTACTCTTGCAGGTCGAAGCCGCCGAGTCCACACAAATTGCTTGGATTCACATCGGTCACGTCGACGTGGAGGTCAATCGGGTCGGGACTTCCAGGAGTTGGCCTGACCGGTTCTGCTTCTGACATCACCTCATTGTGTAAGTCGTCCTCGTCGTCTCGCACTCCACCGTTGTCCCTGACTGATTTGGCTCGTTTCCTCGCCGCGGCTGGAAGAAGGCCCTTCGAGCCTCTGCAGCGTCGCCTTTGCTTCAGCTACCCACTGCTCCTCCGCACGCTTGTCGCGTTCAATCTTTTCGTTGGTACGGCGCTTTTGCGGCTGAAGGTCCCTCCCCCGAAACATAGTTCGGTCAGTGGTCGGTCGATGTTGCTCGCTCGTCAAACGTCTTGAGCAGCACGCCGCAAAATTAATGCTGACGTGTGACGAGCTATTCTGGCCTCTCATTGGCTAGTGCTGACGCGTGTCGTCTCCTCGTCGTGCGCACACGCCTCCTTCCTCTTCTCCCGTCATCCTAACTTTCCCGCCTCTATTTTGGCGGTGCGCCCGCAATGCCTGTTCCGGCTCGCGGGTGCTGATGAGCTGCAGGTGTTAACAGTTTGTCCCTCCTCCATCTTTCCCTCACCCCGCTCTGTTCGAGCTTAACTCTATCTGACCTTCCACTCTCGTGAGGCTCCTTCCGCGCACGCCCTGCCCTTGACCTTTGAACTTACTCCCAAACCCCTGAACGCCCGTGCTCTTGATTGCTCCCGTTCGCACCCAGCCCCCTTGGCAGTCAGTCATCTTTAACCCCCCAAAGCAAACGAACGTCCTGCGTGTTCCTGGTCGAGATTCTGTATCTTACGGACTGCACGGGGAGGCCTACTGAAATTCAGGGGGTGTCTGGTGTCGGCGTGTAGTTCGCTGACTCCCGGCAAAATGTGTGAATCATGGTGGGGGCTGATTTTGTACTGCGACTCGCAGTACAAAATCAGCCCC
Organism: Chrysophaeum taylorii; assembly: GCA_029834535.1. Classification (NCBI taxonomy): domain Eukaryota; class Pelagophyceae; order Pelagomonadales; family Pelagomonadaceae; genus Chrysophaeum; species Chrysophaeum taylorii. The sequence goes on from JAQMWT010000119.1 coordinate 118,757, forward strand.
ACCATGATTCACACTGCGAGCGCTATGACGAGCTACAATTAATCTGAACGCTGATTGGTTCGTTTAGCTAGTCACATAAGCACAAGTCGATAGGGTAAGGGTTAAGGTAAGGTTAAAGGGCCGACCGCGTGGTTGAGATTGTGTAGCACTGAGTACGGGGACGTCGTAAGTAGTCTTGGTCATCGCCGATCCGCGGGGCAGACGAAGAGAGGATGGGTCCCGCCTTCAGGTCGTACGCATACTGCCTCCGGACGTATGTGCGACGAAATGTGACGTCCTGCTGGGCGCAACAGTGCGGCCTGGGTGGAGCTATACGTTTTTATATGGCTGAGGGCGGTGAGAGCACAGCGCCCAGCCCAAGGCGATGGCGATCCCCCACTCACGGTAGTTGCGGCGAACTTGGGCCGCCTTGGCCTCGGTGAAGTTGGCGCGGCCACTTTCCACGTCAGCGCTGCGACGCGCTCCGAGGAGACAGCACTCCGCTGGGTTGGTGGGCCCGCGCGACCACCGTTGCGTTGACGATTTTGACTGGCAGAGTCGCCGACAAGCAGGCTAGACGCTCTGTGACGTGCTTACGCTCTCTGACTCACCTTCGCGCGCAGCCTCCGCCAGCACTCTCTCGCTGCATCTCGGCATCGACTAGTCCATAGCCTGCCACTTATCCCAGCCTCATCACACGCGAAGATCTGCACCGCAGCCCACCACTCGGCTATCTCATCACGCACGACCGGCAGACATCACCGTCACCTCGAAATGTCCGGCTCCAACGATGTCGCACCCAATCCCGCGGCCGACGCGACGCCGACCCGCTCGTGACATTCGCGGAATTCTCGCGCATCTGGCGCGCCGCCGACGACTTCAACGCCACCACTGACAGGACCGCCAACGCCCGCGCCTTTCGTCACTATTGTACCTGGCTTGGGAATCTTTTTCGCGGCGCTTTGTGCATCGTGCGCTTACCCGCCATTTCTTTCCCCTTCCATCCTCTGTCTTCCCTCTCCATCGGCATTCCACCACGTCCCCGGACGTCCCCGCGCCGCTGCGGGAGAGCAGGAGATCCCCGTGCGCTCCCCCGCCATCCCGGATTACAGACAGGAGCTCCACTTGGCTAGTGATCCACAGGACACTAGACAACGGCCCTCCCCAAATCACGCTAGTCAATCCTCTAAAGATTCTCGTGCGCATGAACAGACTCCAGACAGACTCGAGACCGACTCGAGACAGACGCGAGACAGACGCGAGACAGACTCCGTCCCCTCATCCATCAGACAGACTCAAGTCAGACTCCAGACAGACAGCGATGTGGCGGCAACTCCCGCCTCCTACGGCTTACCCCTACTCTAGGGCCCCCCTTATCAGGGGCGCCCTACTCCGTTCTGATGATGTCTTTAAATGTCGACTGCTAAGAGGGGGGGGTGTGTGTGGGGAGCATGAAGGATGTGGGTGGGTGATGATGTCAGTGTTCTCTATGACATCATCTTCCTTTTCCGCGACATGCGTCACCCTGATTTCTGTTTTTCGACATATCCTTGATCATAAAGCAACAGCCGGTCCTCAAGTTGAGAGGACCAGGCACGGAAGTTGTTTGTGGTCGTGTGGCGGGAGAACGGCCATCCTCGTCCAGTGACCCCACCAAGGGCACGGACGCGAGCGGCGAGCCAGGATTCGAAGGCACGCCAGGTAGCCCCTAAAATTCTCCTTACGCCACAGGTGGTGGAGGAATACGAGATTCGAGCGACTATATCGGTCGCAGCGAACTAGTGCATCTTGCATTCTCTACACGGTCCGGACAAGCCGTGCGCGCCCTGATCAAGCGCGCCGACAAGGAATTCCAGAAGGACCATTGCCGTGGGAAAGTCCCTTGGCCGGATACGTTAGTCGTCGGAAGTGACGACGCGCGATTCGGTGCTAACCGACGCGCAACCCGGGTACCGCTGCCGCAGGCGAGCGGAGTGAGATCGCAACTCACGGATAAGGCATTGATTGCCGGGCAGAGACGAATTCTGCCGCCCACCGGACTGATAGATTTGTCGGTGGAAGACGCACGCAACGACGATATTACGCGTGTCGTGGACGATTAGAAGTTCCAGAGTCGAAGGAGCACGAGAACGACGATGACTCAATTATTTTGGACCCGCTCTGATCTCGGCCGACTAGAACGAGCCAGAGCCGATATGGAAGACGATGATGCTGCCGTCGAGCAGCTACGATATGACGAACCGCCAAGCCGTCAGGATGAGACGAGCGAGGGGAACGATGACGATGATACTGATTATGATGATGAGGAAGAAGAGCTGAACTACTACGGCGATGAACTGCCGAGGGCGCCGCCGACGAGACAACCGGCCGCCCATCCAGAACGTGCGCGAGGTGATGAACCACCGAATGCTGCAAAGATTTACAAAGCCCAGTTACGCGAGATACGCCGAGAAAATAAGCGCGCACAAGAAATCCTCACCCAGCTGATAGTAGAAGAGATACGGCGTGAATCGATACACCGGAATGAGATAAAAATAATGCAAGAGCAACTGCGTAGGGCCAACGCTCGAGCAGACGCCTTCCAAGATCAAGTAAGCTCGTTGACACGTGAAAGAGATGAATTGCGTACGCCGAGTCGCCCGAGGCGAGCGAGCAGTCTCGAGGGAGAATTCCGACCCTCGGAGGTACCGCCGCCCACGCGAACGCGAGCGAAAGTTAGGAAGCCGCGCGACAACGACGACGAGTCGTCCGAGATGACCGAAACGTCGTTATACTACGAGCAAGAGCAATCCAAGTCAAAGGAGCTCACCCAAACCAAAATCCCCACAGAATCGGAGAATCTGACCGAAACGTCGTTAAACTACGGGCCGAAGCCGACAACCGCTTCTATCCCGGCGTCACCGTTGGTGGCACGATAAAATTTGTCGTCAGCTGACACAACCCTCGGTTTTGACGACGCGCCGGAGTTATGTGTGAATCCGATTTACGAGCCCCGTGCAGCCGATGACGCCCAAAGTAAGGGACCCGCCGCTGCTACGCTCGATGCTATGAGTTTACCTCCGGACATTCAAGTGGATGGCACTTCGTCTCCACGATCGATCGACGATGCGTCGCAGAGGATTACCTCGAATGATAAGCGCGCACCTGAGTACACACCCATCGAACGTCACGTGCCCTTTGGTGGCCATTTCTTGACAGATATGACGTCGGGGACGACGCCTTCTTCTTTTGCAGGCCCCCCCGACGAACCGATTACAGACGTTTTTGCAGACGTTAGTGCAGATGTTTTATTCCCTTTGACGATGGCATACGTTTCGTGTGCCGACATTTTTAGTGACAAGGGGATTGCCGATATTCTAAGCGATGGAGTGGATGATAGGCCGAGTGAAACGGCCGAGAAAATGAATACGAAAGCGGAAGAGGTGAAGAATCTTATAACGCATGAACTGCCTTTGGAGCTCAGTGAAAGCCCTGGCGTATTACTCACGAACGAAGAGTTCAAAGATTTTCAGCCTGCATATGATGATGGCTACGCGATAATAAAAGATCCCGAACATACTATGAGGGATGAGTATAGCTGCCGCCCGGAATCGAATTTGGATGGGACGATCAGCATGGATAAGAGGAAGATGAGCGTACCGACGGTATGGATACGAGCTCACTGTTTCCTGAGGAAGAAACCGCCAGAGCGGAAAGAAGTGCGATTCCGACCCCGAGGCATGGATTTATTCGCCAACGGAGAGTTAATTTACGTTTGGTCGGAGTTTTGGCAAGAAGACGACGCATGTGTCGATGTTTCGATAGATGAGACGATTGAGACAGTTCGGATAGGCTTGGGAGCACCAGTCGCCTACAGGGACGATCCAGAGGTACTAGGACCTGCCGAACTGACGCCAGAGAGAGACAAAGATAACAAGAGCCCCAGTCGAAGTTCGCGCCGGCACAGACGACGCCGATCGCGCGACGACGAATACGACGGAGGCCGACACCAATATAATTTGGGTTTTTTGAGCGCTACGCTCGCGTTTACGACCCCTTGCGGTCAACAGTTACCATTAGGAGTGATGGTGTACCCGAACACGGACACCCGCCCCGACGACGCAGCCGACGCCCTTGCCGCGGCCGCATTCGAAGATCGTGCTCGCCCGCCGCCGGACGAGCCACCCAACGAAGTGCTGTCCGATCGTCGGTCTTTGGCACAGATTTATGAGCAGATGTCGAGCGATGAGCTCGAAGATTCGAGCGAGGAACTTGAAGCTCCACGATACTGGGAAGGCGATTCAGATTTGGAAGATGAAGAAGCTACACCTTGTGAACCAGTGTCCGCGATAACGTTATTTGACGAGTCGTCCACGGACGACCCACCGTTTATTTTTGACGAGGAAGCCTCGATGCCATCGGCTTATCTTTGGACCCTCCAGAGACGACCGTTGGCGACCGAACTGGCTGTGAGCCAGACATGGATTTCTGCAGTGATAGCTCGTGCGCTCATTCGACGGACGAGACGATGACCATCGCGTGTAATGCAGACGACGATCTTACGATAGAGTTGACGTCGGGGACGACGCCATCTTTTCCTGCGGACCCCCCCGAAACGGTTTCGGTTACTACGGATTGAGCCACGTATACGCCGCCGGAAGAAAAGGATAGATTTAAGAAGACGATTAGCAGCGTTCTCAAGTGGGACGAAGACGAGCCGACGTCGAACCTGCAGGATTGGTGGACGAAAACTCAGAATTTCTTGTTAAAGAAGCCACCAGAACAACCGCTCAGCGACGGAGTCAAAGCCGCAGCCGACACGGAACCGATCGCCGATGATGATGAAGATCAACCGGCGACGAATGAATTCACAGATGCATTCTGGAACGACGAAATGAATGATTTAAGGGAGGGGTCGTTTGCTTCCAAGAACTACGAAGACCAGGATCCCCTACCAGCGTTGATTCCCTCCGAGATTGTCTTGGAGGAAGAGCGGAAGCCGCCAGATAAAGAGGCTGACGCGAGCGTTATGGCGAAGACGCCAACAACAGATGATACGAAAGCTCAAGCCGCGGTATCGATTCCCAACCCCGGAGATGAGCGAGTCAGAGCCCGGTGTGCTCACACTTCGTTGACGCCGCGAGATGGCAAGACGATAGAAGATGATTTGGTTCCCCTCAGTTGTTTAGATACGGGTACTCTAACGTTTATAGCCTGTCATATCTACAGGAATCGTGACGGACCGAAATTCTCGACGACCATCGGTGTCGATGGAATGGCAGATGCTTCTTATATTTGCCGAGAAATGGTCAGAAAATTGGCCAAAGATCAGTTGATTTTCGCTGAAGGCGAACTTCCGATTAAGCGCAAGCTGTACGGATCAGGGTTGAATACGACGACGATCTATCGTTGGATCGCCATTCGGGTCGCCCTCGCCGACGACTTCGCTGCCCCCATTGTCGCTATTGTAGCCGATACGAACTATCTGTTCCTGTTGGAAGGGCGCGATATACGAGTTTTAGGCGCCATTGTGGACTATCCCCACGATCGGATCTGTTTTTATCGAACCCAAGTCGTCTACGGACGCAAGAAGATTAAAGTTAAGGATGAACGAGTCGATGCACCCATCGTGACCTTTCGATCTATTTACGATCGAGATCCGATAACCGTGCCGATTTACAATCATCAACACGATGCCTTTCGGAAGAGTCTCGACCTAGTCAAGACTCGAGTTTACGCTCGTTTGAGCACGATTAAAGACCTCCGAAGCCCGCCGCCGGAACGAACGGTAGCCTTGGCTACGCGGGGGCATGCCACGACCAAATTCTCCCCAGCTCCGGGAGAAGCCGCGCAGGAAGTAGTCGCTTACGCTGCGCGCACGCTTCAAATCGAGCCCGGTCGAACTTACAATCTACCGGTTATTTTGTCGAAGCCTATGGAAATGGGACAGGTTTTCGTCGCTACGTTTGCTGAGAACGAGCAGATGGGCGTTGTCGAAGGAATGTGTTCTTCTTGCGAAGAGCACGACCGATCCGCTGCTCGGGTGGCGGTTACTGCCACGGAAGAAGTGCCGACGGTCGTCACTCAAGGCGAAGTCCTTGCGATTGGAAGTATCGTTAGGTACGAAGACGAGTTGAACGTCTCTACGATCAACGAACTTATGAAAGAATGTGAAGAAGGATACGACAAGGGGAACCTTCCTTTCACCGTTTCTGTCGCTAGTCACTTGACGCGATGCGACGCATCTCCCCCGCCGATGCTGCTGAGCACGGTGCAGAAGGACGCTACGACCGCTATGGCGGACAAGTCCACCCTCAAACGACCTGAAGGCAGCGACGATTTCGCTCGAAGGTCAGAAGAAGATGAAAAGAAATGCCGCGAGATCACCGAAGCGGAGATCGGCCGCCGATATGAAAAGGTTCAATGGCTTCCAATCGCTTATCGCAAGGTGGTGATGCTGTTCAGTGGAGCCGGAGGCAGTACTTTAGGTCTCCAACGAGCCCACGAAACGTGTGGGACGTCGTTTCGAGTCGTGCTAGCACTCGATGCGTCGGACACCGCCAACCAGATCCACCATAAGAATTTTCCGAACATTCCTGTGGTGCAGCACACACTGTGTGGTCGCTATGTTACAACCTTACGGTTGATCGAATCTTATTTACCCTACGCGGAATGGTCGTCGTCGATGTGTATCGCGTCGCCACCCTGCGTACACTCCGCTCTGTGCAACTTGACCTCCAGAGATGTTGGGGAAGGAGTCACCGCTACCCACTGGACGATGAAATTATGCAAGGTGGCTGGTTTCTTCATGTGGCTGATAGAGCAGGAGGCTTCGATTATTTCTTACGTTGCACGTTTGCACCCGTACGTATACGTCGTCAATTTTTACGACATAACTCCTAGTTTGATGAGCTGTCGCGTGCGATTGTTGGTTTCGAGCCATCCGCTCCATTTGCGCGCAGTTCCAAAGACTGGCAAGAATATGCAACAAGAGTTCGCCGCTGCGCTTGGCTACGCCGACGAACGACATTTACTTCAGATGAACAATTTAGGATCATCACGAGCCGCGACAGACGCAGCTTATACTGTTACGCGTGTCCCGCTTCGCGTAGGACCGCACCGTTCCGATTACAGATCTCTGAATCTGGAAATGACTTCGGAGTTGCTGACGATGTCCCCTGATTTTGATTGGGCCGGCTTCTCCAGGACGACCTCGTTGAAACACTTGGCGTCCGTCGTGCCACCTGACACGATGGCCTTATTAGTGCTCGATCTGCACAGCTCTGTGACCAGGGAATTTCACCTGAGCGGCGAAGCTTTGCCGTCAGCGTTGAGTCCTGCAGACCGACCGTTTGATTATTATTTGCAAATTGATAAAACCACCCTTCGTCACGTACAAGTTCCGCTGTTAAACACGCGCACACGTGTCGTAAGATGGGTGTCGAATGATGATCTTCAAGATCTCACCAAATGGAAACCTCCAGAGGTACCGTTGATTCCGCCTGCAACAGATGAGCCGGGGACGTCTCATGCTTCTTCTGCTGCCCCCCCCCCCGACAACCAAATTTAGACGTTCCGCCAGATCCTGAGCGAGATCGGGAACCGAAAATTAAGAGCGAGCCGAGTGTTCGTGTCAAAGGCGAGAGGATCAACAAAAGCCACCCGGAAGTGAAACTAAAATACGAGGAAAAGTTCGATGTGCCATGGAAAGATGCGCCGCGCGATGCTGAGGGTGCACCGCTGCCGCAAACTCCCGAGCATGTCAAGGACAACGAAGCAATGAAAGTTAAAATTCCTACGAAGGAAGAAGTTGACAAGGTTGTGCAGGAGCTGGGAATTCCTGACAATCCGCACTTAGATGACGAGGCGAAATTGATGCTCCGTCACTGTGTGCAATATTCTTGGGCCTTTTTCGACCCGATTATGAGACCTGTGGACTCGCCTCCTGTGTCTCTACGATTCAAAGACGCGAATCCGCGACCGATAAAGATGACGCCCTACCGATTGACGCCTGCGAAGCTCGATTGCCTCCGCAAGCAGATCAGCGAGTGGTGCCGGGATGGAGTCATTCGTCCGGCCAACTCACCTTGGGGCTTTCCTGTGTTGATGCTTCCGAAGAAAGGAGCTGAGATTGGAACGTCAAACGCGTTCCGTGCTGCAGTTGACTTACGTCAGCTCAACGATCAATTGGTCAATGACAGTTGGCCAAACATTCGACAAGATGATGCTTTAGCCCTTTCTCGCGATGAGACGATGGCGGACATGCATTGATATTAGATGGGGATACCACAACCTTCGTCTGGATCCGGCAGCGCAGGACGCTGTCACGATGGTTAGCCCACTTGGCGCTCATAGTTTCTTGCGATTACCTCTAGGTGTGAAGACGGCCGGAGCTCTTTTCTGCAAGCAAATGGCGAGCGACCTTTCGAAATGGATGTATCAAGACTTGGTTGCGTTTGTTGACGATATTATGATGGGATCCGACGATCTTCATCGACATTTACAAGTTTTGATCGAAGTGATGTGTCATTTGGCACAGAGAGGGTACAGCGGTCGAACCGCGAAGTTCCACCTTCTCAAGGATGATATAGAATTTCTGGGACACATTTCTACCCCAGAAGGCTTGAAGCCGAATCCGAAGACGCTGGAAGCACTGCAGAAGATGCCGATTCCAGGTACTTTACCGAATACTTCCCCGAAGACCCAGATACGCTCTTTCATCGGCATGAGTAATTATTGCCGGCGATATGTAAAGAACTACTCGAAGATTGTGGAACCGTTGAGACGATTATGCCTCGAAGGTGTAAAGTTCGAGTGGACGCCCGAGTGTCAGAAAGCTTGGGATATGATTATTGAAGCTTTGGTTGATTCCCGTGGAGTCTACCACGCCGATTATGATCTGCCTTTTCAGATCCGATCCGATGCTTCTAAGGATGGACTTGGAGCATATCTCTTCCAGATTGTCGAAGTCAAGGACGATGCCGGAAGAGTGACTCGAGAAGAACGAGTAATTGAATACTGGAGCCGAGCTGTGCCGAAGGAGATGCGGAATTATGAGCCCCGTCGGCTAGAGCTGCTGGCAGTTATACTTTCTCTAGAGCACTTTCGAGCCTACATCGAAGGGCACCGTACTGTTTTGGAGACCGATCACCGAAATTTGACGTTTTTACGTAAGGCGACGCACTCGTCTGGGCAGCTTGCTCGTTGGGCGATGCGCCTCGCCAATTTTGACCCTGAACTTGGTTACAAGCCGGGAAAGTCACCGGGAATGAGTATCCCTGACTGTCTCTCCCGCAACCCGATAGATCATGTCATCGAGACTGACGAGTTTGGAGAACCTTTGAACCACGCTTATTTAGTGTTCCAAGAGCTTCCCCGACCTGTTGATGACCGAGGAGTTCCCGCCTCCGGCTGCCACTTCATAATGTCGTTTATTACGACCGAACTGCCGGAAGACGAAGACGAAGACCCTGAAAAGGATCCGATGAAATTGGCTACGTCTCACGCTACGAGACAACGTCGGAAGAACCGTGCGCGCGATGAGCCACAGATCTTCAAGGACGCAGCCGCTTACAAAGATTATATCGATAAGATACCCGATAATATGACGCTCGCTGAGATCGCACGTGAGCAAGAATCGGATGCTACTTGCGAGGATATTCGCTACCGAATGGCCCAAGGTCAGGCGCCGCGACGTTCCCGAGCGAACGAACGATTCGAAGTCGTTAAAGATGTTCTTTACCGCATTTCTGCTGATTTGCACCCGATGATTGTTGCACCCGCTACGTTGCGTAAGCGCATTATTTGACTCTACCACGACACTCCGGTTAACGGTGGTCATATGGGACGTCACAGTACCGTCCAGGCTATCCAAGAACGATTTTGGTGGCCTCACATGTCGAACGAAGTTGGAGTCTTCATTGCTGAATGCTTGGTTTGCCAGAAAGCTCGTACGCCTGAGCCGAAACGAGCTGGACTCTTGCAGCAGCCCGTCTACGACGGTGATGGTGCTGTTCTTTGCATGGATTTATTTGGACCCTTGCCCAGCGCTGGTCCCGAGACGTATCTTCTAGTATTTTTTGATCCGTTCTCGCATTTCTTGATTCTGGATGTTTTGAACGATAAGACTGCTGAGTCTGTCCTCGAGTCTTTTATCATTAACATCCTTCTCAAGGGCTAGTTGCCCCAGATGATTCGTACCGACAACGGTAAAGTGTTCGTGAACAGGTTGATGCGCGAGTTTTGCTATCTCTTCCACACCCGATACCAAACTACGATTCCTTATCATGCCCAGTCGAACCCGGCTGAGCGTGCCAACCGATTTATCAAGGCCTTCCTCCGTGCTTGCCTTCAAGGACGGAACATCACGGATTGGCCTGACTTTGCTCATTGTATTGCGTTTTGCTACAACCGAAAGTTTGTTCCAGGCACGCAGATTTCCCCCTTTATGCTGCGCCTGAACCGTCAGCCGATGCTGCCGACTGACTACACGCTCATGGATTTTGATACACGATTATTGCCGAAGACTCGCTCTGATGCAGTCGCCGAGACTCGCGAACGATTGAAATATTATACCAAGATCGTCCGCGAGGCTCGTGATAAAGCTTTGAAGAAACAGCGATTGGCTTACAATGCTGATCATGTTGATGTTGAATACAAGGAAGGATCGCACGTTTTGCTCTACATTCCTTTCCTTCAGAACAAACTTCGACCGGAATGGCGAGGGCCGTTTATTATCAAGGAACGCCTCTCCCCGGTCACCTACAGGATTGAGTCTCTCGACTCTCCGCCCGAAGAGCGGCGTGTTCATGTAAGTCAGATCACGCCTGTGATGGTACCTCCGATCGTTGATCAAACCATCCGCAAACCCGAAGAAACCTTCCGTGATGATTATCAGCACGGTAAGTTTGTTGTTTTCCGGATCCCTGACCGGAAGCGCTCTGATTGGCGCAAGAAGATTTATGTTGCCGAAGTTTACGAGCCTTACGATTACCAAAATGATCGTGTTGCTCTACATTTATATTCCGATTTGGGTCCGAACGATGATGTCGCTTATTTCAAGCCGACCTCTCGCCTTTCGCACCGCAAGCTCAAGCCCGAATTCAAGGACGTTGAAGGTCGAAGTTTCACCGACAAGTCCCGAATTTCTTCCAACACAACTCCTTGTGTCACGGATTTCGCTCCACACGAGATTGATGTGTTGATACCCAAGTTTACTTTACGCAGTGGTCGAGTTCCTGAACCGATCATCACCCGCGTTTACCAGAAGATTCGTTCACGAGATGCTCGTGAGGCGAAGCCGCGCTCCTCGCGCTAGCACCTCGCTGGGGCAGCTCGAATTCTTACCAGGGGAGTCCTGTGGCGACAACTCCCGCCTCCTAAGGCTTACCCCTCTTTTAAGGCCCCCCCTCATCAGGGGCACCCTACTCCGTTCCGATGATGTCAGTGTTCTCTATGACATCATCTTCCTTTCCGTGACGCATGTCACGCTGATTTCTGATTTGCGATATATCCTTGATCATAAAGCAGCAGCCGGTCCTCAAGTTGAGAGGACCAGGCACGGAAGTTGTTTGTGGTCGCGTGGCGGGAGAACGGCCATCCTCGTCCAGTGGTCCCACCAAGGGCACGGACGCGATCGGCGAGCCAGGATTCGAAGGCACGCCAGGTAGCCCCTAAAACTCTCCTTACGCCACAACGGCCCTCCCCAAATCACGCTAGTCAATCCTCTAAAGATTCTCGTGCGCATGAACAGACTCCAGACAGACTCGAGACCGACTCGAGACAGACGCGAGACAGACTCCGTCCCCTCATCCATCAGACAGACTCAAGTCAGACTCCAGACAGACAGCGACGTGGCGGCAACTCCCGCCTCCTACGGCTTACCCCACTTCTAGGGCCCCCCTTATCAGGGGCACCCTACTCCGTTCTGATGATGTCAGTGTGTTCTCTATGACATCATCTTCCTTTTCCGTGACATGCGTCACCCTGATTTCTGTTTTTCGATATATTCTTGATCTAAAGCAACAGCCGGTCCTCAAGTTGTGAGCACCAGGCACGGAAGTTGTTTGTGGTCGTGTGGCGGGAGAACGGCTATCCTCCTCCAGTGACCCCACCAAGGGCACGGACGCGAGCGACGAGCCAGGATTCGAAGGCACGCCAGGTAGCCCCTAAAATTCTCCTTACGCCACAAGCGAGACAGATCCGCGTGGAGGAGGATAACAATTACCCCAGCACGTCACATGTTGACGAGTGCGTGCTGTGATGGTGACATCGGCGCCGTGCGATTGCAGCTCGATTCTTCTTGTTATTCCGACGTGAACGAGGTCGATGATAACGGTTACTCGCCCCTCGTGGGGGCGAGCTTCGGCGGCCACGTCGGCGTCGCCCAGCTCTTACTCTCACGAGGCGCTGAGGTGAACCAGACAGCCAAGAATGGTTGGTCGGCGCTGTACGCCGCGAGTCTGTACGGCCACGTCGAGTTGGCAAGCCTACTGGTCTCGAACGGCGCTGACGTCAACCAGGCCGCCGAAGACGGTTTATCGCCGCTGCACGTCTCGTGTAGGAACGGAGACGTTGAGGTGGCTACCCTGCTGCTCTCGAAGGGCGCCGACGTCAACCGCGTCGACGATTACGGTTGCTCGGCGCTTTGTCTTGCGAGCCAGCATGGCCACGTCAAAGCGGTTGCCCTGCTGCTGCTCGAGAAGACAACCAGCGTCGATGTCAACCTTGCCGATAACGATGGTGCCACGCCGCTATGCGCGGCCAGCCAGAACGGATTCGTCGCCATCGTCCGATTGCTGCTTTCTCGCGGCGCTAACGCCAACCACGCCGGCGGCAACGGTGCCTCGCCGCTCTGCATGGCGAGCGAGAAGGGCCACGTCGATGTGGTTCGGTTGTTGCTCGCGAATGGTGCCGACGTGAACCACGTCAAGGACGACGGCGGATCCTCGTCTCTTCACCTCGCTAGCAAGTACGGCCACGTCGAAGTGGTTCGATTATTGCTCGAGGAGACAACAGGCGCCGACGTCAATTTGACCGACAACAAGGGTGCCTCGGCGCTTCGGCTTGCGAGCCAGCATGGCCACGTCGAAGTGGTTGCCCTGCTGATGCCCGAGAAGACAACCAGCGTCGATGTCAACCTCGGCGATAACGACGGCGCCACGCCGCTCTACGCGGGCTGCGAGTTCGGATTCGTCGCCATCGTCCGATTGCTGCTTTCTCACGGCGCTAACGTCAACCAAACCGCCTGCCGAGGTTGCTCGCCGCTCGGCGTGGCGAGCGAGGAGGGCCATGTCGATGTGGTTCGGTTGTTGCTCGCGAACGGTGCCGACGTGAACCACACCATGGACGCCGGCGGCTCGTCTCTTCATTTTGCCAGCCAATACGGCCACGTCGAAGTGGTGCGGTTGTTGCTCGCGAGCGGCGCCGACGTCAGTTTGACCAACACTATGGGTGCCTCGCCGCTTTGTCTTGCGAGCTTTGCTTCCTGCGTTTCCGTCGTCCAACTCTTGCTGAAACACGGCGCTGACGTCAATCAGGCCGCGTGGAATGGCATCTCGCCGCTTCATTTCGCTAGCTACGAAGGTTGCGTCGACATCGTTAGGTTATTGATTGAATATGGTGCCGACGTCCGCTGCGTGGATTCGAACGGCATGATGCCTATCGACGCGGCGCGCAACTGTGGCCATCGCGCCGTCGTTTCCTGGCTGGTCGCCGCTACCCGATCTCCTCTCGACGAACTCATCTTGGAATTATCTTTCGGACAGGATGATGATTTTCAGGTTTTGGTTAGGAAAGAAAGCCGCACGACGAAGAAGTGTCCGCGCTGCGGTCGTCGACGAGTCCGTTTAAATTCCAGAGAGTCATGCCCATAGGTGATTAAGGGGCGTGTCACTCTCTTGCCTGTTGATGTGAGCTGTACTGAGGAACTGTTTTTTTGCGTACTCTTTGTTGTAACTGTGGTCACGAGCTCGCAGTCGTCGTCGTGCTTGAGTTTGGTTGAGACATCGACAGAGCGCGGGCCTTTCTTTTTGAAGGCACCATCGGAGACCTTCGCGTTCTCGAGTGCTCGGGGAATGATCACGTAGAACCCCTTGGCTGGGCGAAGGCCGCTTCCAGGGGGTGGGGCGGGCGAGTCATAAACGAGGTACTGCACCCCCCCCCCCAGCGCTAAAGTTTCGTGCCGAGGTGGAGGTCTGCGACCCCCCAGCGCTAAAATTTCAAGCGGGGAGGGGGTGGGGTTCCTGGCCGCGCACCTACGCTTACGCGCCTGTCTCTAGCACTCGCTAGTCGGTCGCGAGAAGGTCTCATACGCGAGGGTAAACCTGGCTTGCTTGCCAGGCGCCCCGGTCTTCAGAGTTGACGCTAGGGTTAAACTGCCTCGCTCCGGTCTTCAGAGCCGCCGTTCTACGGAACGCCGCGAACTGAGGCTCGGCGGCTCTGTCGGAGGGGAGCGCCTCTGAGAGTCTCGGGCACGGGCGTTGAAGGCTCGGAGGATCAGAGGGAGCGCTGCGGCAGAGAGCTCAATTTGCCGTAGCCAAACGCGCGACTCCGAGCCGTCATACTTGGCGAGGTACTGAATGCGACCTGTTTTCGGCTCGGACCGCCTGCTTTCTACAGTTTCAGAGATGCGAAGATCTGCCGCGATGCATGAGGGTCCAAGTGGGAGTTCGGTGAGCCCTGAGCACTCGAGGTGCGTATGGCGGGCGAAACGGCACCTCACCGGCACAGGGGTATATCGCCGACACGCCGAAAACGGTCCGCAAGTGAATGTGGGGGTATTTTATTCCGCCACCTCCTAAAACAGACTTCAAGACAGACTCAAGACAGACTCCAGACAGACTCCGGGGTGACGGCCACCAGGCAGATTGCAGTCGGACTCCAGTCGAACTCCAGTCGGACTCCAGACAGACTCCAGACAGTCTCCAGGTAGGCTCCAGGTATTCACCAGACAGCGGCGACGCCGTCTGCGATCATAAACCAACAACCAACGACGAAAAGGGTTTTGACTAGAATTCAGGGTTCACTCACGAGGGGTTGTCGTGCGGCGGAGTGCGCAGCCATCGATCGTTCGTGATGATAGCTTTGACGATGCCCGAGGCGGGCTCGACGGCACATGCGGCGGTGACGGCCCCGGTGGCGCTGCCGGCGGAGGAGACTGAGGCATTATTCCCTGAAGAAGGACGCTCGGCTCTAGCGTAGCATGGTCTGGAGTTTCGCTCAACTCTTGAAGAGCTTCTGCCGGCCACCGGCGTCGGGAGCGATCTGGTTATCGAGCACTGCGAGGCGGCTGGTGAGCATCTTAGGCAGTCGGTCTGCGAGTTTGACGGCGCGAGCACGTACTCGCTGATCGTAAAAGACTCGATCCGTGGGCAGCGACACGGCAGGACTTTCTGGATCTCGAGCTCTGTCGCCTTAACAGCTCTGTCGCCTTAACAGCTAAAGTGAAGAAGAAGGTGCACATCTTGAAGGTCGAGGCCCACCGCAAGTACACGGTCCAAGATCTCGGCCCTTGCTACTGGCTGTGCATTTCCAATTCGAGCCCAACTCGTAAGAGTACTACAACGCGTATGCCATCGTTTTCTCCCCTATGATGCAAGCCACCCTCGCCATCAAGCTGACGAGTATCACGGCCATGGTGATCGAGGACCGGACGTAAGACGAGGCCGAATCTCGTGTCACGGCCAGCCCCTCCAAGCTCCGTGGTTTCTGATCACGCTGCCTAAGTCGTTTGCCGCCCGTGCTGTTGCGGGGCTGGACTACACCGTCAAGGACGAGGCGCTCGAGAATACCATGAACGAGAAGGCGTCGGAGGAAAGGAAGCTCGTCGAGCTCTCGGGCGGCGCGACGTCAAAGTCGATGCTGACGCGGTCGATGGCGCCGATAGTGTTGATTTCGATAAGGACCTCACGCGGGTCCTCCGGCGCAAGCTCGCGGCCAAGGCTGCCCGGCAGCAACGGCAGAGCGGCGGCGGCGACATGGCGGCCATGATGCAGCAGCAACAACTCTCGGCGCTCCTTGCACAGCTAGCTGGCGGCGGCCGCGCCAACAAGTACGGCCCTTTCAACCTTTTTGGGAACACATGGGCACGTTAGGCAGCACCGCCCTTCTTCATGGCCTTCAGCGTCTTCCAACCAGCCCCTCTAAGACCTAATCCGTCGCGCACCGGCAGCGTGCTAGGAGACCACTGCCGTGGTCTTTCTGGTTCGGTGCGCCTTCCCCCGCTCAATGATTCAGGCTCTGGTTTTATAGCGCGAGCTCTAGAAATTTTTATTGTTTTGGTGTGCGAAAAGACAGAAGAAGGAAGTTCGTCCTCGTCTCGACGCTGATGGGTCGAGCTCGCACCTCGCTCTCCCGCGCCCTATCTAGCTTGCGCACTATGTATCTTCCGCAAAAGCGGCAAGCGCGAGCATTAGCACTTAGTGTCGCTCGTTGCGAGCGCACAACCAGGCTGCGGGTAGCCATCTATGTACTGTGATGGCAGCCTTGGCATCACACCGGGCTATTTTACGACATAACGCAGACAAAAAAAGCTGCCCGTACGAGAAAAAAACTGCGTGGCTCGGGGCGAAATGTGCCGACGGTGACCTCCTTTTACGTCGAAGAAGAAGAAGAAGAAGAAGAAGAAGAAGGAGAGTGCTCTAGAGGCACCGCAGGCACTGGCGCGTCAGTCATTCAGTATCGACGACCAAACAAGAGGCAGCAGTACGCATTCTAAGGAACGCATGGGGAGCGTCCTAATCGTGCCCGGCGCACGGGCTCATCGATTATTACTTCGCGCGCGACGACAAAAGAAGCAGAAACAAAATGCGCTCCGCGCGAACGAATGATGGCAGGGAGGCTCAGGCACACTGCATTTGCGGAGAAAAAAAACGCTTGGTTTTGGTCAGCCCTCGAGTCAAGAAGAAGTTGGGAAGGCGAAGAAGGTCACATCTCATCTCAGGAGCGTGGTGGCTAGGATCGCAGCGACGAGCGGGACGGAGATGTTGTCGTCGGCAGCGGGAACGAGCTCGGTAAACGCGCACAATACGGAGATGAGAAAGAGGCGGGCGAGGAGGTCGGTTGTCTCGAAGGGAAGGGCGAGGCATCCTGCGATTTGAAACCATCGCAAGAGGGCGAAGCTCGCGAGCGTGGCGGCGAACGCGAAGGCTATCGAGCCGGCGTAGGACTTGCTCGGCGCGAAGGGCCATTTGTGTCGTTTCCCAAAGCGGCGGCCGACGATGTCGGCGACGCCGTCGCCGATTGCCATCTGGGCTATGGCGACGACGGCGGCGGACGAGCCGCGCCAGCCGAAGAGGGTCGCGGCGAGAAGGACGGCGCAATAGAGGAGGGGTCCGCCGAGGACCTCCTTCGCGTCGCCCGATCGCCTGCGGGTGGGGTCGCGCGCTTCAGCCAGGGATCTTACGAGACGGCGGTGACGATGTCTGAAGAGTCGCGCTTGGTCCCGGCGGCGACGAGCCTCGCCATGTTGAGCGCGGGGACGAGGGCCGCGACGAGCCTGGCGTTAGGCTCGAGCGAGTAGAGGGGCCAGACGAGCAAAAAAAGGGGTCCCGAGCCGCAGTGGATAATTTTCCTCGAGAGCCGGGAGTCCATCGCGCCCGACGCCGCTAGAGATGTCCAGACTTTGAGCCAGCCGACCGCCCCAACGACCGCGACGATCGAGCAGGCCGAGTCTCTAACGAGAGGGTTAGATGCCAAGACCGAGAGGTCGGTCGAGGCGAGGCCGGCGGCGACGAAGCAGCCGATGGCGAGGGGTGGGCCGACCCTCGACGCCACCGCCGGCACAGATTGTCCGGCGCTGCTGTCGTTCGGGGAAGGGGGGGGGTGTCCCGTATCTTCGGGGAGGGCTCCGTAGACCGGCACGGTGCCGCGGTACGCTTTTTTCCGCGCGCTGCCGCCCAGCGGGGTCTTCTTGAAGCGCACCGGGTGGAGCCATAGCAGGGCGAGCGCTATCATCATGGGCGCTGCTTCTTCTTCCTCACCACATCATCGTGTGTGTGGATCGGCGGGATGTTGAAGTCAAGGTTGAGCTGACACACGAAAAAAAACCTGGTGGCAAGCGGCTGCGCCAACTTCACAGAGGCAAAGGCGGCCCAAACTCGCCGCATCTACCGTGAGTGGGGGATCGCCAACGCATTAGGCCGGGCTCGCTGCGCCCTCACCGCCCTCACCCATGTCGCCGCCTCGGGGAGCCCCACCCAGGCCGCCCGATCCCAGCAGGACGTCGCCCTTCGTCGCACATACGTCCGGCGGCAGCATGCGTACGACCTCCGGGCGGGGCCCGTCCTTTCTTCGCCTGCCCCACGACTCGGCGATGACCCCGACTAGGTCCCGCATACTTATCTCCGCCCGTCAGGCACATCCCTCCTACCCCACAAAACCACCCACATCCTTCATGCCCCACACACACACCCCCCTCTTAGCAGTCGACCTTTTAAAGACACACGAAAAAAGAAGTTCGTTCATCATGCTTGACCTTGCGCGACGGCTCTTCGTCGTCGTCGCTTCGGCAGCGGCGTGGGTGCGCGTGGTAGAGCCCCCCGACGGCGCGGAGGTTTCGAGCGCGGCCAACGAAACGGTCCGGTTCTCGATCGCGTGTGCCGCCGATGTTGCACGGAAGGGGCTCCAGATTTGCGCGCAGCTGACGAACAAGCGCTTGTCTTACGAATCGTTCACGCAATGCGTCACGGCGCGCGAGGGCGGGGTCGCGTTCGAGCTGCGGGGCGTCGCGGCAGGCGTCTGGCGGTGCCGGGCCTACGCGACGCGCGGCCAGCCGACGAGCTTCAGCCGGCGCGGAGCGGCCACGGCGGTCGAAGGCGACGTCGACGTCGCGTGGTTCGTCGTCGACCGCGAGCGATGGGTCACCGGGCTCGCTCCCGGCACACCCCCGGCAGCCCTGGCGGCGCTCCAGCGCGCGCGGGCCGACGCGGGACTCGGCGCACAGCTGCGCGAGGTGGCCAAAGGGTCGAACCTGATCGTCGCGAGCGCGGCTAACGCGCCGCACGTCAACCTCGCCCTCAACATGGTCTACTCGGCGCGGCGCGCGGGCGCTCCCCCGGTGTTCGTGTTTGCGTTGTCGGAGACCGCGGAGGCAAGGCTGGCGAGCGCC
Source organism: Chrysophaeum taylorii (assembly GCA_029834535.1). Classification (NCBI taxonomy): domain Eukaryota; class Pelagophyceae; order Pelagomonadales; family Pelagomonadaceae; genus Chrysophaeum; species Chrysophaeum taylorii. The sequence goes on from JAQMWT010000119.1 coordinate 137,823, forward strand.
AACGTCGCGACGGCCAGGCTCGACTCGGGCGTCGACCTCGACGCGCGCCGCGATGTCCAAACCAAGGGCTTCGCCGCCATCGCCGCGATGAAGCCCGTGGCCGTCCTGACGGTCCTTCACGCGGGCCTCGATGCGCTTTGGATCGACACCGACGTCGTCTTCTTCGCACCTTTTCCCGCGGAGCTTCTGGAGGACGCGGATTTCGCGTTCCAGTCGGGCAGCCTCGGGCCCCTCGACGTCGCGCGGGGCGAGGACCACTTCCACGTCGAAGCCTGCACGGGCGTGTACCGCGCGCGCCGCAGCCCGAGGGTCGTCGCTGCCCTCGAGGCCGTCATCTCCGAGCTCGAGGCGGGCGTCGAGCGCGGCTTGGACTGGTTCGGCGACCAGGCCGCGACAAACCTCGTGCTTTTCGAGCAACGGTTTCGGGACGGCCCGCCGGCGACCGTTTCTCTCCTCGAGCCGACGATTTTCCCGGCCGGTGGCCTCTTCTTCGAGACGGATCGCTACTCGCCGCGAGCCGTACTCGCCCACAACAACTTTCTCGTCGGCGAGGCCGCCAAGGTCGCTCGCTTCGAGCGACGGGGTCTCTGGTTTGCATCGAGTCAGCCCGACCACGTCCGCCGCGAGTTTTCGCGACGATCCGACGCCTGCCGCTTGGCGAGTCTCCTGGTTGGCGGAGCGCGCCCGCAGCGACGACCGCTCGGCTCTGCCGCCGACCTCCGCGGTAACGTCGTCCTCGCCGCCGACCCAAGCCTCTGCGACGCCGCCTCCCGCGCCGTCGCCGTCGTCTCGCTCGGCCATAGGCCCTGGTTCCTCCCCCACCTCGCGCCCCGCATCGTCCATTACGCGCGGCGCGCGGGCGATGCGGACGTCGTCTTCCTCGGCGACTACGCCGCGTGCGCGACCGACGCCTGCGCCAAACGACAGAAACTGCTCCTCGCGACCCACGCCCTCAACATCTACGAGCGGCTCTTGCTGATCGACGACACGGTGGCGATCCGCCGCGACGCTCCCGACATCTTCGAATTAGTTCCGCCCCTAGCGCTTGGCGCGACGCTCGAAGACGTCCGAATCCGCGCAAGCGCCGAGGCCCAGACGCTCCTCGCGCTCTCGCGCCTCGCGCACGACCCGGATGCCGACCTGGGGGTCACCAGTGACGCCTCCTGGTTCAACTCGGGCGTGCTGGTCCTCTCGTGGCTCCACGTCCCGCTCCTCGCCGACCCGCCCCTCGCCCTCGACCCCGCGCTCTACTGGGACCAGGTGCGCAAGTGCCTGCTTTATCTCACTCACTCACTCACTCTCTCTCTCTTCTAAGGCTTATGTCAATGCGATGCGCGCTCGCTACGACGTCCCCGTCGCAACATTGGGCTACAGGTATAATTACCTTGGCTCTTTCGAGACCGCGAACCGCGACAACGTACGTGAGGGCGGGCGGTGTCACTTTGATGATGATGATGATGATGATGAATGTAGCTTTTTTATTATGCGCAGGCGCCCTTTCCTGCCCGCGACGCCTACTTCGTCCACGCGACCACGGGCCTCTTGATGTCCCCTGCCGACCGCACTGCCTACCTGCGCAACATCACTCGCGACTGGGGGGATCGCGGCCTCTAGTATATACGACGCATCAGCAACTCGGATTATTTCATTCTCCTGTCGGGATTATTCCGCCTCAGAACGTTTCGAGCGGTAATAATAGTACCCTCGTATCCCCCCCCATTCTCTTGGAGAGAAGAGAGAAGTGCCGGAGTCGATCTCAGTCGTCGTTCGGTGGCCCCGTCGCGAGTCGCGTCGTCGGCCGCTTACGATTAGTCTCGTCCAGGTCCTCGACACTGTATGGGCGAAAGCTGGGGGCGAAAGTCCGATACGTCTTAGAGAAGCTTGGGTGAGCGGATGCGCGTAAAAAAACGTCAGAGACGCAAAGGACGTGGAAAACTTTTGGGAAGGGGGGAGGCGACGGGGACGTGATGGGGGCGGAAAGTTCGCGGGGGGGCGACCTTTCGGGGTCGGGGGGGGGCAAAAGAACCCCCCTCCACCCAAGGGTCAAGAAGAAGTCCCAACGATATTGACGTAACGAAAGGGGGCCTTCAGGGGAACCGGATGGAGCGGGGGGAACGTAGCGAAGTATGAGGGGAAGAGATGGGGGTCATAAAGGGTAAGGGAAACATACCCTTTCGGCAGTTGGTCTAAGTGTTCGCGAGCGACCTGCCGCTAACGACGACCATAACGACGGCGACGGCTTTGCTTGGCGCGAGAGATCGATGACGATTCAAAGTAGCAGCGCGAGGCCGAGGCCTTTTCGCGTGCGTTTCGAGGACAACGCGGGCCCGTTGTCGCGACAACCGAGCTTCTCGGTGTTCGGGCCGGCGCAAGGCGTCGAGAACGTCGGCGCGCTGGGCGCACTCGTCTCGGAGCGGTGAGGCTTGGGATAAAGTATGCACGCCGTGACAACTTCTCATAGGTGGAAGCTGCCGAGCGAGGTGGTCGTGCGGTTCCGCACGAACGAGGGAAATATGCTCGCGCCGTCGCTGCCGCTCGCTCGCGTGTGCCCAGCGTGCGACGGCGTGTTACTCGACGCCGTCGTGCAGAGGGTGCGGCGTCCGCCGCACGACGAAGATCGCGCGACCCACCTCAACGAGCGCACGCGGCGCCCGGCAGCCGCTCACGAGCCGCCGCGGCTGAGCCGGCGCGAAAGGCTCGTGTCGCAGGACGGCGGGCAGCTTGTCGTGTCTACGGCGAGCGACGATACGGTGGACGAGGAGGAGGACGACAGCAAAGAGGTCGTCAACTATCCGATGAGCGACTACAGCGACGACGACGAGCCGCTCCACGAGAAACCGATCCTGCCGCCGCACAAGGCGGGGTGCGTTCCCGAGTGGGCGCGACGCGACAGCCGCAGCATGCTGCTCCGGGCAGCGTACGAGCAGGCAGCGATCGACCCGGCAGACATCTTCGGGCCCCAGGTCCAGCGCACGATCGACTTGTTCGAGGTGTTCGGCCACGATCCCGGCGCGAAGAAGACGCGCAAAAAGCGCAAGCTCCATCACCACCATCGGGCCTCCTCCTCATCTTGCGCCTCGGTCGACGATTTCGAGATTACGTGCGTCGCCGCGACCGACCTTCCTCGCGTCGTCGACGACGACGGCGGCGACCACGATAAGGGCCCTTTCATCGTTGCCGGCTTCAAGTACGTCGTCGTCATGCGAGGCACCGAGACATTTGGCAACTTGCGCCGCCACTACGCCAAGTACAACAAGTGCGACCAGTACCGTATCGCCTTCAAGCTCGACAACGACGGCCCCGATATCGACCTCGATTCCACGCCTTTTTGCCACGACATGGTCTTGGGCGCGACCATCTACGTGCACCGCGCTGCCTCGCCTCGACTCGTCTCGTCGATCACTTCCTGCAACGGAGACTAGCGTTGTGATCGCCCCTTCATCGCTTGTCGCATCGTTTTTTCTCGTCCAGGCGCGCCCAGCTAGTCGCTCCTCCGATGTCTTCGTGCACGGCCTCAAAGAAGAAGCAAAAGCAAGAAAGAATGCAGGAAAATGAGGCCCGAGGTGATTTTATATTTTCCGTTCGTAAGACCAATGTAATTTCGTCCACGCGCGTCGAAGGACGCGTGTTTTCTTCTTCTTCTTCTTCTTCTCCTCTTCTTCTTTGTCTTCTTCTCTTGTCGTCTCTCGAAGAGGCGTGCTATCGGGAGGGACGAGACCTCGTGGGTCGGTATCGCCGCCAAGAGGGAGACGGCGGGTCTTTTCTAAAGGCCGACTGCTATAATGAGGGGGGTCGGTGAGACAGCGGCTCGCGAAGGGGACAGCACTTTTCACAAGGTCGTAAGGTGAGGCAACGAGGGAGGGGGACTGAGTGACTTCGACGAATCATTAAAGGAAGGGGCGAGGACTGACATTGGAACGCGGACTAGGCGCCCGCGTCGAGCTCTCCGGAGGTCGGAGACGCTTCCGGCGCCGGGTGTGTTGTTGGAATCGGAAGGGGTATGGCGCTGGTGCCGACGATGGTGAGGAAAGCGGCTGCTGAGGTCCTCTTCTTCTGGAGCCGGCAGTCATTATGTGCCTGGCGGATATTGTTGTACTCTTGCTTGATCTTGGTCGCATCCCAGCCCACGTTCTTCCACTATTTCTGAAACTTTTTCCACTCGTTGACCTTCGTGCCGCCTTCAGTACATATGGTCTCAGCCACCTCGCTAACCAGAAGAGCCGCAGCGTCGTAGATGCGCGTCAGCTCGGCCTTTGTCGCATTTGGTTTTAATCGATTGCAGCCAGAGATCATCCGCCTTGATGGTGACCTTGGCCGTTTGATGAGGCTCGAGTGCTGGTCGAGGTGCTCCGCAATGTTGCACTACGTAACAAACGTATTGGGCACTTATGCCGGGGGGCTTTCGCAGCCCGGAAGCTCCCGCACGTAAGCTACGAGGACAGCTCTTCGCGTCGAAGAACTTCTCGACCAGGGCGCGTCGCTACATTCCGCATCAACGACGATTTCGAGTACGCGCAACAGCCCATGGCGATTGAGCGTGTTGGTCTCCCACTGATGACGACTGTTCGGCGCCATGGCCACGAGTAAGTCTCGATCCACGTCGTCATCTGCCAGCAGTCGTGCTTCAACGGCTAGAGCTGCGCCATGGTCTCGTAATTGAGTCCCCTTACTTACCCTATGTAATACATCCTCCAACAAAACAGGTTGAAGTCTGGGACCAACTGAGTCAACTGAGCATGTTGCGCACACTCGTGGTCGCGGGCTCACTCGCGACGCAGGGGGTGTCCATGTCGCGGCGAAGCGCGTTTGTGCGCGGACCGGGGGGCGTGACGCGGCGGGCGAGCGCGAAGAAAGGGCGGCGCGCGCTTTTGCGGCGGGAATCGTTGACGGCGCCCGAGGTCGACGAGGCCGTCGACGACGACGACTCTGAGAAGTACCGTAAAACCGTGGGTGTTTCGCTCGAAAATCAGATGACGAGGATTGTATCGCAGGTGCTGCTGCCGTCGACCGAGTTTTCGCAACGCGCGAACGCCGTCAAGTGCGTCGTCGTCGCGGTCGCGGGAGGTTTGAGATCGGGCGACGCAGGAAGGAGCCAGAATTGCAGAAGTGGTGGGACGAGCAGCGCGTGTACGAGCGGATCTGGGAGCGCGCGACCGGGCCGACCTTTACGCTCCACGACGGGCCGCCCTATGCAAACGGCGACCTCCACATCGGGTGCGGCACCCCCCTTTAGTAGTAGTATTAAGCGTCGCTCGTTTTGAACTTCAGGCACGCGCTCAACAAAGTGCTCAAGGACTTTATCAACCGGTACCGGATGCTGCGGGGGAACAAGGTGCGGTACGTGCCGGGATGGGACTGCCACGGACTTCCGATCGAGCTCAAGGTGGTGCAGGGCCTGCAGGCCGAAGAGAAGAAGAAGAAGAAGAAGAAGAAGAAGGAGAAGGACGAGGGGGGTTCGCCCCCGCCCCCGTCCAAGGCGCTGGATCCGCTCGAGTTGCGCGAGAAGGCGGCGTCGTTCGCATTGGAGACGGTGGAGAAACAAAAGGCCGCGTTCAAGCGGTACGGGGTGTGGGCTGACTGGGATCGGCCGTACTTGACGTTGGCGCCCGAGTACGAGGCGGCACAACTCCGGGTGTTCGCGAATATGTTCGAGCGGGGACACATTTACCGGGGCCGCAAGCCCGTGTGGTATTCGCCGTCGAGCCGCACGGCGTTGGCCGAGGCCGAGCTCGAGTACCCCGACGGACACACCTCGCCGTCGGTGTACGCGAGCTTCGACGTCGTCGAGGCGGCGCCGTGCGCGGCGGAATACGCGAAAAACCTCAAGCTCGCGATCTGGACGACGACACCGTGGACGCTGCCGGCGAACCTGGCGGTCGCGGTCGGGGGCGAGCTCGAGTACGCGGTGGTAGAAAGAACAGAACGCGAGGAGAGGCTGGTGGTGGCGTCGGAGCTGGTCGAGACCTTGAGCGCGAAGTTTGGCGAAGAATTGAGGAGGTTGGCGACGTTCACGGGCGAAGAACTCTCGCGGGGCACGACGTACGCTCGACCGGTAAAGAACGAGGGCGGCGAGGTGGGTCGCGTGGTGGTGGGCGGCGACTACATTACGGCCGAGGGCGGGACGGGCTTGGTGCACACGGCGCCGGGGCACGGGCTGGACGACTTCGTCACGGGAAATAAGTACGGGCTGGACGCGTTCTCTCCTGTCGACGCGGCGGGCGCGTTCACGAGCGAGGCGGGCGAGGGTCTCGCGGGTCTGAGCGTGCTGGGCGAGGGCGGGAAGGAGGTGGCGTCGCGGCTCGAGGCCTCGGGGCACGTCTTGCTGGCGGAGCCGTACGCGCACCGGTATCCGTACGACTGGCGGACGAAGAAGCCGGTGATCATGCGCGCGACCGACCAGTGGTTCGCGTCGGTCGAGAGTTTTAAGGAAGCGGCCCTCGCAGCGATCGACGAGGTCGCGTGGACCCCGAGCGTCGGGAAGAACCGGATCTCGGCGATGACCTCGGGTCGCGGGGACTGGTGCATCTCGCGGCAGCGCGCGTGGGGCGTGCCGATTCCGGTGTTTTATCGCAAATCGAACGGCGAAGCGCTCGTGACGTCCGAGACTATCGCGCGCGTCGAGGCGATCGTGAAGGAGAAGGGGACGGACGCGTGGTGGTCGCTCGAGGTTGGAGAGTTGCTCCCGCCCTCGATGCGCGACGTCGCCGACCAGTATATCAAAGGAACGGACACGATGGACGTGTGGTTCGACTCGGGAACGTCGTGGGCGGGCGTCGTCGCCTCGCGGGACGAGCTCGGCGCGCTCCCCGCCGACCTTTATCTCGAGGGGTCGGACCAGCACCGCGGCTGGTTCCAGAGCTCGTTGTTAACCTCGGTCGCCGTGAACGGCGGCAAGGCGCCCTACAAGGCCGTCCTCACGCACGGATTCGTGCTCGACGAGAAGGGTTTCAAGATGTCCAAATCCTCGGGGAACGTCGTCGACCCGCGCGAGGTCATCGAAGGCGGGAAAGACAAGAAAGCGCAACCGCCGTACGGCGCCGACGTGCTCCGGCTCTGGGTCGCCGGCGTCGACTACGCCGCCGACGTCCGGGTCGGCGCGAACGCCCTCAAACAAGTGTTCGAGCAATATCGCAAGCTCAGAAACACCTTCAGGTACTTGGTTGGGAACGTCTTCGACCTCGACGAGAAACCGGATCTCGCCTACGACGCCCTGCCCTCGCTCGATAAGTGGATCCTCGGCCGCCTCGGCGCGTTGGAGATCGAAGCTTTCGAAGCCTACGAGTCGTACAACTTCGCGCGCGTCGTCAACGCCGCGACGAGGTTTTGCGTCGTCGACCTCTCTGCCTTGTATCTCGACGTCTCGAAGGACCGCCTCTACGTGTCTCCCGCGAACGCCAAGCGCCGGCGAGACTGCCAGGCGACGATCGCGGCCTGTCTGAGCGCGCTCCCCCGCATTCTCGGCCCCCTCCTCCCCCACCTCGCCGAAGACCTCTGGCAGGCGATTCCCTATTTGGACGGCGAGCCCCTCTCTCCCGACCGCGCCTCGGTCTTCGACCTCGACGCGCCCTGGGATATCGAGAACGACGATTCCCGCTTGGCCCCCTTCCCCCCGCACGACGAGGCCCGCTGGGACGTGATCCGAGCGCTCCGCGACGACGCGAACAAGGCCCTCGAGGCCGCGCGCCGCGACGGTCTCCTAGGCGCGTCGCTCGACGCGCGCCTTTTTGTCGCGCCTCCCTCCGAGAACGACGACCGACAACGAGCGTTTCATGCGGCGATCGCCCCTTTCCTCCAAAACGCGCCCTTCCAGCCGCACTCGGCCGGCTGGTCTGACGTCGACGACCTCCGCTTCCTCCTCTTGGTCTCGGGCGTCGACATCGTCGAAACCCTCGAGGGCACGCCCTGCGACCCGGCCCACGTCGTCCCCTCCGACCTCTCCGAAACGGGCGCCACCGTCGGCGTCGCGCCG